>CAUYQV010068467.1:0-54092 GCA_963574575.1 Galagoides demidoff | reverse complement strand
TCATGCCTATGGTTCATCCTATAAGGGTACATGTGAATCTTTCTAAATGTAGAATATAAATGTCTTAACACAATAACTAAGAAAATGACATGAAGGCTATCTTAACCAGTTTGATGAAAATACTTCAGATTGTATATAGAACCAGCACACTGTACGCCATGACTGAATTAATGTACACAGCTATGATTTAATAAGAAGAAAGAAAGAAAGAAAAAAATGGGCAAACAATATAAATAGCCAGTTGCAGAAGAAAATACAGACAAAACCATGCTGGGCTTCAGTATTACCAAAGGTAGCAGTTCCCACATAGTTCCATGTCATTTCCAAGAATACACATAATTAAAACCATTTTTATAATAATGCTACACTATCTATTCTTTTCTGTGTCTTGACATCGGTGCACAGCAGTGTGGTGGGGAATTGGGGGGGGGGCTTAGCACAAATCTAAGCAGTGATACCAAACTATACAGGAATAGTCCTATTTGTCACTACCATGTACTTCGAGTTAAAAAGAAAATTCCTTGATGAGGGAGTTCAAATTATAAATCATAATATATCTCTACCATTAAGTACATGACTTTTCAATATTCCATGAGACAGAATGAGAAGAATGATGACCATGTCTAGGAAAGGCATTTGTGTGATCATTTTCAGCTCAACTAGCGACTTACTTTATGCACTACCGTTTTAGTTGAAAAGACAACCATTAACTATTTATTAAGATGCATACTTGGCAGAGATTCACCCCAAAAGTGAACAGAGTGAGCCACTCACTTTAAGAAAAAAACAATTGACAGTATTTGTTGACTATGATAAACTCTGAGATTTCTAGAAAAAAAATTTAAATTATAAGAAAGTTATACCTGCCTCTGTGAGCTTAACTGAGTTAAGCTTTCCAGTCCTTAAAGACATTTCTGATAAGACTGGTGATATTAATGGATGTGATCTTTTTGTTATTGCATAATGAAATGTGCCAAATCTGGAAGATACGCAAAACTCAGCAAACCAATATTTTCCGAATAACCAATGCATGATATTACATATCTATGAGCGGGCAAAGTATCCATTCAAAGCACAAGACCAATGGATTTTAATATTACAACTCATGAAAAGTTCATGGGAAAAGTTCAGATTACACACTGCAACTAACATTTCAGGAACTAGCACTGGCAGAATTTTGGTGTAGCAACAAAGAAGAATGTTTATCTCAAGATCTTATTAGAATATTCCTTCATTTTCTAGGCACAAATCTATGTGAGGCCTATTTCCTTGAACCAAAACAAAAACCAACAGATAAATGCAGAATCTGATATGGGTATCCATCCATATTCTATTATGAACATTAAAGACATGTCCAAACATATGAAACAATGCCAAAACAAAAGCTCTTTGGGGTCCTCAAAATTTTTTAGCATGTCAGAGGATCCTGAGATCAAAACTGAAAACACTGGTCAAGGAAATGAAAGTTACATTTGGAAAGCACATGTAACCCATCAGCTTGGCTAAAATCTTCAGAACTAATAATATCATGTGTTAATGAGAATACACAGAAGTAGGTATTCTGACACTCTGAATACAGAAGGGAATGCAATTTGGTACAATCACTTTGAAATGCAATGAGCCTGTGTCTATTATAGAGGTTAGCCAACTTTTTCAATGAAGACCACATGGCAAATATCAATATCTTGGGTGTCGCAGGTTATAGTTGTAACTATTCAACTCTACCATTTCAGCAGAATGGCAGCCACAGAGAGTGTGTAAATGGATGGACATGGCTGTGTTCCAATAAAACTTTATTTATATTTAAAATGTGCATGTCTTATGACTCAGCAGTTCTTCATTTAATACCTCCTTTAGAGAAATACTCACACCTGTATAGTGTCTAATATGCTTTGGGTATCATTCTGATCACTACATAGACCTTAAACCATTTCATGAAGTCCCATGAAGTAAATATTATTAGTTTCTCCAGTCTATTGATGACAACATGGAGGCCAGAGCGATTAAGCAACTTGCCTAAAGTTAACACAGCTAATACCTAGTGTTTTCTACAACATTCTTTTTATAGTAAAATTCTACAAGCAACCCGTATGTTTAGGGTTAAACATAATATTTGATCTGGCTGGTGTCTGTGTGTAAATAGATCTCTCAATGTTAAGTGGTTTCCTGCCTTCTTTGCCTACTCACATTTTCCAAAGAAAGCCCTACTTTCTCCTTAGGGCTTTGGTTGGCCATGCAGGCCCCTGTCATTCTTAATTCTCATAGAACATTCTCTGTGGAGTCTATGCAGTACCTGCACACTCCATGGCCCTCACAGTTGCATGTTGTAAGGTGGTGGTAGTGGAAGGTCCCTTTAATGTTCTCATGGCTTATAGTCTATGCCCTGGTAGCCTAGCAGTTCTTCAGGGGTTGGGGGTGAAGGGATCTTATGCTCCTTTTGTATTCCTTGAGGGCTGTGGTCATCTGTCCCACCTCCACTGCTGCCACTCACGTGTAAGCAGCCCTCCTCCCCCGTTTGAACTGAAAGTCTCCAGACAATACCCCGTTTCCATTCTTGCCTGCCTCAAACACACTGTCTTCATCACATCCATGCTGAACATTACATGAAGCTTAATTCAGATCAGAAGCTCAGCTCAGGAGCCTCTGGTGGCTTCCCCCTGGAAATCACAGTGTTCTTTGTGGCCTTCAAATCCTGACTTTATTTGATCTGACCTCCTGTTCTCTTGTCCCAGCCCTGTCCTGGCATACAGGGGTCTGTGCCATTCCCATGGCAGACCAAGACCCTCCTATTGCCTCTGCCCTCTGCCCGGACATCCTTCCCTGAAATGTTGGCATGCCTCCTTCTCTCATTGCCTGAAGTTCCCTGTTCAAATGCCCCCTCACCATCATGGCTAAACAAGCAAACCACCCCCGGCCATCTCCTTAACTCTCTCTTCCCTTCCTCAGCATCACCTTCTTCAGCTAACTCATCAGAAGTCAGTACATCTTCTGTGCATATGTGTGTTTACCACCTCTCCCTTCCTACAAGATAATCTAAAACAAGGCCTGCAACTTGGCTTTTCAATAACTATATTGATTGCATGAGCCACCATCTCTTCACTTCTATGACAGATAATACTGACTTCATAGGATTAGCAATAATTATTATTTATTTTATTATTAGACTATAATAACAAATAATGCCATGTGCATTGCTAATCCTTTGGCCTGAATCATCCCATGAATTTGATAACAGCCCATTGAGATAGATAAGACTATCACCCCTACTTTACAGACTTCCTGTTGATGTTACTGCTCTAACAGGGCTCTACGTGTGACACCCCAACACCCCCTAGACCAGGCGGATGTGTGCCTGTGCTCAGGATCTGCAAGCACTGGTCTCAGTGAGTCACTGTGGCTCAGAGGGACTGCTCAGGTGAAAAGGGGACCTTTTCCCCACAATGGATTTTTCTTAAACACTGCCTGGCCAGGGTGTTTGCTAAGTCCATTTTCTGATCAGATAACAGTTTGACACTAATTCTTCTATTTTCAGCTGGCACCAAACCCGGTCCTCAACTTTATCACCCATCGGTTATCTGTGTCGCCTGGAAGGAACTCCGGGTAAGGTACAGGAAAAAGGTGGGGGTATTGTTGGAGCTTCCTGCTGGCCGGTACACTGGCCTATTGTTGGGTTTATTTTTTTAAACTATCACATCACAATTATTCCGGCAACATCCTTTTTCCATCCTGGACCTGATACAATATTTATTGAACTATACAAACTGCGTCAATACACGATTCGTTCTGTATTGCTGCCCAAGTTCTTTAGGGTATCTTTCTTTTTATTTAATCTGTTAAAATATTTTGCTAATTGCCATGTGATTAGCCAACTCCTCAAACTTGAGATCATAATTTTTTTAAAACAAAAGGAGGCCAGATAGAACTTTGCTCAACCACTACCTCTTTAAAACAACAACAACAACAACAAAAGTAGGGAGAGATGTGTAGAGGCTTGGTAAGCTCTCACCAACAGGCATAATGTACGGGTATAGCGCACACCTCCTAGGTGAAGGGCTCAACTGCAACTTAGACTTTACCTAGCAAAGGCAAACAATGCAACGTATTTGTATGTTCCCTTATATATATTAATCTGAAATTAAAAAAAAAAAGGAAAACTTCAAACCGGAAAAAAAAAAAATCAAAGAGAAGCATTTCCTATAAAATAAACAACCCCCCCCAAAACTATATACCAAAATAGCACTTTCATTGAGATTATTAAGTGCCAGGCACTGAACTATGCTTTATTTCATTAATGTACTACCACCACCCCATGACTGCTCATAGTCCCATTTTATAGATGGGGAAACTGAAGTAAGAAAAGTGGTCTGACGACATCCCCAACAGGTCAAGAAGCGAACCTTGATGCCTGGAAGTCCTACTCCAGACCTCTGACTACACTGTAAAAAAGAAAAATGATATGTCCTCAAAAACTCTTGCCATTTTAACTTGTCTTCAGCTGAATTCTGTGAGTAGTGGATCCACAAGGCAGGGAACTCACCCTCATCAAGGCTGGTTCTGTGTGGATGGTTCATCACGTGCCCCTTTAGTGAGAGCCATTTAGCTAGATATTAAAGTGCATTTTAGAAGCCAGAAGCAATACAATACTGAAGCTGCCAGAGTACCTCATTTCTACTTCCCCCTCTTCATTATTTCCATTTCATTACAACAGCTAGTCTTCCCAACAAACCCGAGTAGGTATGACCTTCCCTATCACTGCCCCTTTGGATTCTTAAACTGCTGGGTGAACAGATCACAGAGAACCTGCCAAGTTGAGGGGTGCAGAGGCATCTCCATTTTATTCCAAATAGGAGGCCCATTCCTGGGTCAGAGGGCAAAACAACCATTTAGCAACAAAGAAGTTAGTCAAAAAGAGAAGAGAAGTCATGTGTGTTGACAACCTGCCATGTTCCAGACATATTTTGCAATGAAATAGGAATAGCAATACTACTACTACTACTAATAATAATAATAATAATAATAGCTAACATATACTGAGCTCTTGAAATTTGTCAGGCACTATACAAAATGCTTAAAGTGGTTTTTTTTTTTTTTTTGGCAGTTTCAGCTGAGCCGAGGTTTGAACCCGCCACCCCCAGTATATGGGGCCGGCGCCTTACTCCTTGAGCCACAGGTGCAGCCCCATTAAAGTGAATTCTTTATAAGTTTTCCATCCTCTCCAACTTAGAGACAGGCACTATTGTTATTCACACTTGAAAGATAAGGAATCCCATCAGAAAGGTAAGTCAGTCATGGAGCTGGAATTCAAAGACTGAGTCCATGGGGCAACATGGCCCTTGCTTTACTTCAAACATGAGAAAATGCACTCAGACCACAGCCCAAACCTAACCAAAAAAGGAGCACCCTAACTACTGATTTCTGCTGCAACAAACACTGGGAAAGACACATGGATTTTGGTAGGGTGGAAGGTGAAACTACCCGCCCATCCCACAGGCTCTTTTTCTTACCTACAATTTGTAATCTGTATTTTCTTGTCCCACTTAAATACGAATGACACCTTTAAGAAATGCATCATACAAATCCAAACCCAACCAAGGGCTAATAACTAGAAATGACAAGGAACTTAAGCAAATCAGCAAGAAAAAAACAAATGACCCCAACAAAAACTGGGCAGGAAACATGAGCAGAATCTTTTCTCATGAGGACAGACAAATGGCCAACGAACACATGAAAACAGGCTCATCGTCCTCAATCCTCGGAGAAATGCAAATCAAAACCACATTGAGATTTCACCTAACCCCTGTGAGAACGAGCACATTACAAGCTCCCAAAGCAACAGCTGCTGGCAGGGGTGGAGAGAGAGGGGAAGGCTCATGTACTAGTGGATGCAAACTAGTACAGCCTGTGCGCAAAGAAGTATGGGGAGTCCTCCAAGAACTAAAAGTAGACCTTCCATTTGATCCTGTGATCCCCATTACTAGGCTTCTACCCCCAAGAAAAAATTTACCATAAGGACAATTTCACTCAAATGTTATCGCAGCTCAATTCACAATCGAAATGATGTGGAAACAATGGAAATGTCCTTCGACATAGGAATGGATTAATAAAATGTGGTATGTGTACACCATCAACTACTAGTCAGTAAAACAAGACAGAAATTTTGTATCTTTTATAACAACCTGGACAGTCTTGGAGTATATTCTCCTTAGTAAAGTATCACCAGAATGGAAAAATAAATATCACATGTACTCAGTTCTGATTCAAAACTGGAAGGTTAACAGATACATGGTCATATAACAGAAAGACTAAATTAAATTCAAATAGGAGGGAAGGGGAAGGGGGTGGGCACACTGCAAGGACACGACTACGATGTGGGCTTTAACCTTACAAAAGCAATGGATGTAACCTAATCATATGCACCCTCTTATGAACCTGAAATTTTAAAAAAGAAATGTATCATAAAAGTGTTTCTTTTCTTTTCTTATTTTTTTTTAAACACAATCTTACTCTGTCGCCCTGGGTAGAGTGCCACGGAATCATCATAGCTCACGCAGGCATCCTCAAACTATGGCCCGCAGGCCACAGGAAGCCCACCGAGGACATTTATCCCGCCCGCTGGGTGTTTTTGCCACCACTGCCTGTCGTGCTTAGCAGCCGGGGCCCACAATCTGGCCCTCCAACAGTCTAAGGGACAGTGAACTGACCCCCTGTTTAAAAAGTTTGAGGACCCCTAGCTCACAGCAACCTCAGTCTCTTGAGCTCAAGTGATCCTCTTAACCTCAGCCTCCTGAGTAGCTGAGACTACAGGTACCTGCCATGATACCTTTTGGGGCTTTCCCCCTATTTTTGGTACAGATGAGATCTCACTCTTGCCCAGGCTGGTATGAACTCCTGAATCAAGCGATCTACCTGCCTTGGCCTCCCTGTGATTACAGGCATGAGCCACCATGCCTGGCATAAAAGTAGTTTCAGGCTAACACAAAGCCTTGATCCTTTAGGTAAAAAGATATCACTGTCACAAAGAAACAAGTGGTTCCCACGTTTGAGGAAATGTTCAAACCTCTCAGATTATCTCCATGTTAAACCCAGAGGTCTCCATCTAACTGATCCACCCCTGGTCAAACTAGAAGAAAATGGTACCAAGTCATCTCTGATAGAGTGCCAGCATGATTCAGTGGTCTGATTCTTGATGTCTACACTATTATAAACAGGCTCTCAGGCAGCCACCCATGGGTTCTGCGGCCTCATCATCTCTGACCCCAGTTTTTTCATATGTAGAAATAGAGAAAGACTGAACCAAATCTGTTGCCTCTTATAACCACATGTCCTACAATTTCTTGATAGCGTTTTCTAAGACAATCTCATTCCATGAGCACCTGTTTCGTGACCAGAGTCCTCAATGAGAGACTCTAGAGTACTTAAGTAATATTGGCAGTGGCCCACATTTGTGAAATAAGTCATAGGTAGTGAGTTTATTTCATATCCAGCAATACAGTGACCTTGGCAACATCATAATTTTTTATGACATGGATCCATATCTGCCTGCGTAACAAAAGGCTGATACCCCAGGGCCATTTCCACAGTTATATATAAAAAAAATCAACTTGAAATAACTTGCCAAAAAGATAGGCAGGCATTGGTTTTGCCACGAGGCAAAACCAATATATTTCTAGTGTAAATATAATGGACAAAAGGACATCCCTGAAAACTGCTTCTTCATTAGAGAATGGAGGAAGACTTCTCCCCAACTTGACCATGAGTCTGTAAGGAACATACATATTAAAAATAAACTTTGGAGTGTTTGTGAAAATGTCTGTGCTACCATGGGCTTCTTGTTGCTGTCGTGCTCTGGCTGCTTTACAGATATGGAAACTCAAGCGCAGACTCACTGAGCTAATCAGGAGATATGAGAAAGAATGAGAGATGGTGACCTTCAGTCAGAACCCAGCCAGTTATACCCTGAATCACTGCGGGTCAAGGTTCATCATCTTTGGCGCCATGGGCATTGGGGCTGCATAATTCACTGCTTTGGGGGCTGTCCTGTATGCTGCCTGGTGTTCAGCCATATCCCAATAGATGCCAGATGTTCCACCCTCTACTTGTTACAACCAAAAATGTCTTCAGACATTGACAGGTGTTCTCCCAAATTTCCCCCAGGGGCAGAGCTGGTACCATATAGATGTTCAAAGAAAACGAGGGGAGGCTAGTTTTTGCCTCCCCTGATGACTGAGGCTGACTCCATTCACTTTTCATCTTTTCCTTAATCCTGCTGCAATCACAGGTGTTGTTGTATAGTGTCCCTGCTTTAAGACCCTCGAACCTTGTCCTCATTGGCTACAGAGTGACAGATACAACCTAGCCTGGCTTCCAGCCAAGATCAGCCACAGTTCTGATGCTCCAACCACGTGGTAGCAGTACACACACCCCTACCCCCATGCTCAGTCCTGCCACGCCTCCTTTGCATATACTGTTCCCTCTGCCTACAGTGCCACTCCCATCCTCCCAAACACAGACCGGGGCAGATTTATCCTCCTGAACCCCCACAATGGCTAGGAACACTCCACAGGTGCTCAAGAGCTAGTAACAGAAAGAACTGACTCCCTGCTCAGCTAGTCTAGTCCTTGCTGGGACAAGTTATTCAACTCACATAGACCACAGTTTCCCCATCTGGAAGATGGGCACAAGGATGTGTCCCTCATAGGACTGCTGTGAGAAATAACAGGCATCAAGTTGTTGCCACAAAGGGACTTCTCAGTGAAAAGTTCTTTCATCTTCCGGATCTTTCCAGTCTATGGAAATTACTTTACACAAGTGGGCTTAATCTCTAGGCTATATGGCCATATGTTTGGTATGAAGAATAAAAACATAAAAGTCTCTAATTTTTTTGAAACCTGAGTAGTAGTCAATATTTATTCATTTAGTTTAGTTTTTTTTTTTTTCCTTCAGTTTTTGGCCAGGGCTGGATTTAAACTCACCACCTCTGGCATATGGGGCCGGCGCCCTACTCCTTTGAGCCACAGGGACCACCTCCTTTAGTTTTGTTTTTTAGATTTCTCCCTTAAATATTTGGAGGGAGAAATCCAAGTGTGAGTCCAGTGTGATAATGGAAAGGGCCCTAGCTCAGGTGTATCAAGGAGCCCTCAGCCTCTGGCCCTGAGTGAGCTCTCTCCTAATAGTCCTATCTGAGACTCAGAATGTTTGCAACTGTCAGTAGTTTTTAAAAGGCTTCCAGGTTCCCACGGGAATATAAGGAAATTGGAATTATTAAACCAAACGATAAGAGTAATGGGAACAAAGCCACAGTCCTCCGCCCCTGAAGTCCGGCACATTCAAAGTTACGTGTGCGACGTTTGCAAGATGCCAAGCCCCTCGGAGATTGGTGACCAGGAAAAGAAAGAGGATGAGAAAAGGGAAGAACCCACCACAAGTCCCCGTCAGCTGAGGGAAGGCGCCATCCATCACCAGCACTTCCTGGGCAGCCCACGTGGCTCCAGTCACAGAGGGCACTGGCTCCGGCCAGCCAAGGACAGGAGGAAAAAACAACCTTGGCTTTGCTTTATTAGTTAAGTGAACAGACTCCTTAAGAGTATTGATGTATTGACTAATGATTCCAACATCCAGCTTGCTGAGTGCTTACATGTTTAAAGGGCAAGAGTTACAAATCAACAAGTTATTAATTTAATTCCTCTTTGAAAAGGTGCCAAAGGTAGAGAAAGCAGCGTGAGATTCACATTTATCACATTTACTTCAATCTCCCTTCTCCCTGGACTTGATTAGCTGGTGAATTACAAACACCAGCTTACTCAAGGCCAGGTCCCTGGGCCCCACATTCAGATAGTCAGTTTCATTAGATCTTGATCTGGATTGAGGAGTCTGCATTTATCACTCTCCATCCATACCAAGGGATCATGATGCAAGTTGTGAAGAAGACATTTTGAAAAATGCTGTTTGCCAGAGCCCATACACGGCAAAGCTGATATCTGGCCTCTGTTTCCAATCCCCTCTGCAGGGAGCTGGGGCCATGTGACCAAAGTCTGCCCAACAGGGGTGGACATAATCGGTACCCCTTCCAGACCTCCTGTGAGACTTCCCACACCACACTCTCATTTCTCTTTACTTGGCAGCTGGCTGGCTGGCCTGTGGCTAATGAGGAGATCCCTGAATGAGTAAGTGGAGCAGAATCCCATCCTGACTCCTGCCACCTGCTACTGTACTGTCACATGAGTGGGAGGAAGGGAGAGAGAACAAAACAACAACCGAAAAATATCCTTTATTGTATTAAGGCCCTGAGATTCAACAGGTTTTCTTACAGAGGCTAGTCTAACCTTGCAAATGTTCATTACTCTCTTCTATACTATAATTCTATGAGATCACCATTCCTAAAGATCCAGGGTAAATGCTTTAATGGCAAAAATAAAAAACAAACATAGGGAAAAATCAAAGAGTGATTCATCACATCAAAATCCAATCTTGCCTTCAGATATAGTGATAAAAACTCCTTGAAATACAATAGTCTCTTGGACGGTTCCTTGCATATCCAAGATTACACTTTAGATCTACACACCCACATTGATGTCTAACTAATTGAGTTAAATGTAAGACTTGGGGAAATTTAAAGTCAACACTAGAGATTAGAGTAGGTTAATTATCCCCAGGGTATAAAAGGCTGCTCTCTCAGCACCAGGAATCCAAAGGTAGCCATCTCAGAGAGGGGGAGCTGCAGCCATCTCTCAGGGAACAGACCTCACCGAGAGCTTACTTGGCCATCTTGGGACTCCCCGGGGCTCCAGTGGCTGGGGTTCAGAAACAGCTGCCCTCACTCTCCTGCAGGAAGCCTCTACACTCTCCAAGGGAATGAAAAGTAAGCAGGAGACTCTCTCTGTGATGAGTTTGATTCACAAGGACTCAGAGTCAGTCTTTCTGGAATCAGGAGGCTACTGCAACCTCCAAGAGAAGGGTCATTTTCTATCTGGTAAATGCATCCTCAACCTTGAAGCCAACCCTTTAGATGGAAGGGGAAGAATCTGCAACTATTTTTTCCCTCTTAAGCCAAATCAGCCTCGCACCAGAAGAGCAGATGGCAGCAGGCTATAGGGTTTGGCACTTTGCACATGGCTATCTACAGTCACTCTGGAGGTGATCCAGACTTCTGAGAGCCCTCAGGAATAGGATCTCTCCCTCCACCTTCCAGTCTCAGTCACCTTCTGGCTGCCCGAGGGACACTCCAAACATGCCCCTCCCCCGCATTGCACCAGCTGCCCACTCTGTCTCCAGTGGGGTCACCCCAGACCTTCATGGTTCCTGCCTGAGCTGCCTTTCTAAGCCTCCTACCGGCCCTCCAGTCACTCCCTAACCCCTTGTCCCATTTTGTTTTTCTTCAAAGGCCTTATCTCTATGTGGAAGTGTAACAATTGTTGTTCTAGCCCAACAGGATGTCTACAGAGGGCTGTGAGATAAGGCCCTGGAGAAAAGGAAGGTGACTATGCAGACTTTCCCCCCACACGCCACTTAACAACAGCCCATACCCAGACAGGCTTCAATATGGGAAATACACACAATAAAACGTTAATACAAAAATAAAAAATGTAGATTATAAAGTAGCACACTTCACTTACAACTACCTTTCTAAGGACTGGGATGCAATAGACAAATACTAGATTCAGATGATGGAATAAAAAGTAATATTTCTTTACTTTTAAAAATTTTATATGCTACTTTATATTGCTTAATTCATTTTAAGAATGCATGTAATCAACAAATATAGACTACATAAATCAACTAAAAGAAATCAATCAAAGAATTTTGTGACAATCTGGAAAAGACTATAGAGGATATCTAGTGTAACATTCTCATTTGCCATATGAAAAAAATTGAGCCTCAAGGAGCAGTGACTTGCCCAAGGTCATACTCAAGGTTAGTCAACAAAGAGAAAGAATAAAATATAGAACTTGGATTTCAGGCCCCATGCTTTCTCCACAGCATTGTGTCTAATATTCAGTCAAAACAAGGAGTCTTAAAGGAAACTAGAGGAAAAAAAAATCTTTATTCCACTGACATGTTAATTGAGACAATGTATAGAAATGTCTTCAGTCTTGATAACAGCACCAGGACTATTATTTCATTCTCTATATCTATAGGATCTAGAAAACTTGAAATAAAAATGAGTCTATGTGGTTTGACAGTGAGACGGATTGTACCTTTCAAAGATGGGTATGGGAGACATACATTCCATCCCTCAAGTTCATCTTACAAAATGACATGGATAATCCCACATCAAGAGGCAGGAGTCTCTGTCCCTTCCCCCTGACTCTGGCTGGCCCTTTGTGACAGTCACGTGAAACAGCGTCTGACAGAATTGATACCTTCTGAGACTAGGTCCCATAGGACAGTGTGGCTTCTACTTGGTACCTGGCACATTATCAGTTACCCACCCTGGGGACCCAGCCACCACTTGATAAGAAAGTCCAGGACCCATGGAGAAGCCAACAGTTCAGCTAAGTTGCCAAACAGCAGCCAGCACCCACGGCCAGCCACAGAAGTGAGCGAGTCTTCACCTAATCCCAACTCTCAGCCTTTGAAACCCTTACAGGTAACACAGGGGGTGAAGGAAGAGGTGAGCTCTACCCACCTGAGTCACAGATTCATAAGCAAAATAAACGTTGCCATTCTTTTATCCCAATAGAAAAATGAAATAACAATGGAAACCGCAAGGTACAGGATAGTAGTGGACAAGATTTGTAGGATTTTCTAGATATAAAGGGACTACAGGAGATGGAGTTACTTAGAGAATCTCTACCTTGAGGTGGCAGAGAGGGCTGTTTGGGAATGAAGAAATAAGGCCCAGTAACTCACTGACAAAAGATCACAATAGCACAAAGATTTCAAGGTAGTTGGTAGTGGTACTGAGGTAGTCTGTTATCAGAAAGCTTTACTGCAAAAACACTTTAAAATAGTATAGTCCAGGGGTGGGAAAAATGGGATATTCACATCCAAACAGCTCCCTCCTGTGCAGATAGCAGATATCAATAACCAGTAACAGCATCCTTCCCCAACCCAACCTGTCAGCTTCAAAAACAATCCACTATCATCTGTTGGAACTGTCAATAAAATGAAATCCATTTGTCATCTCTGAAAATGTCTAGACCTTTCAAATTACCAAGGCCCAGAAAGATGGGCCCTGTAAGGCCCTGTACTGGTTACATATACATTCCTCACCTTTCTTTTAATCACATCAGAATCATTTATCTTAATGATTTGAATGGACCTTAATAGGTTATCTGAACTTGTCTATCTTCAAGATAGTTGTTTTTATTCATTTGATTTTATGTTTTGGTCCCTTTAGCCTTGGGAATGAGAAGAGACTTGCCTAGAGTTTCACAGTTTTAAAGGGTCAGGCAGGCATAGGGACCAGGGCTCTCTACTTAGGGCCTCCTAAGAGTACTAAAGTATAATTATTCAGAAATTTCTAATTCCCCAAGATCAGATTCTCAGGCTCCGGGGCACCATTGGCAGATATCAGAATGCAAATTAACAGCTGTCAACAGGCATGTATGTTGCTTGTTAAAATACACAGCAATAATATTACCATCTATATCGATTCCTAATTATCAGAGAGGTCAGGGTCACCACCCTACCCCACCCTCCTTGCTCTTCCAGACAATGACCCAGCTCCAGAATCAAAGTCAGCTGGCAGAAACTTACAGCAAAGCAAAACTAGTATTTACCCAGACAGGTGGTAAAGGTGCTGGTCATGGGAATGGATTTGCCCCTCCTGTCTTTCACCCACAGTTCTTTCAAAGGATAAAGACCAAACTCATCACAGCCACTCGGTGTGGAACACAAAAGCATTTCTTGTTCACACGGGGCACCGATTACCCCGAATCTTCACTTCATTGCCTTTCTTTAGCCAAGTCACTTAACTTCGTTGAGGTTCTGCTTCCTCTCACAGGATGACAGTGGCGGTGGTGTTGCTGATGAGGTTCATGATGCTGCTCCTGCTGCTGCTGGTGAAGATGATGATAGTGAAGCCAGTAATAAGGATGTTTGGGGTGATGATGTCGGCAGTGATGTTGGTGAAAATGGCCATGTTGATGAAGATATTCATGAAGATGATGACAATAATGATGTTACTGGTGATGATGGTGATGGCAATGAAGCTAGTAATGATGGTAACTGGTGCTACCATTCGTCAGGCACCATGCTAAGTGCCTCAACGCTTCATCAAGATCGCTTCATTGAAATCACCCACTGTATGAGACGGGCATAATTATTATTATTATAATTCCCTTTCATCAGGCGAGGGAGCTAAGCTGAGGCCTGAAGAGGTTACAGAACTTCCCCCCAAAGACATACAAGTAGTAACATGTTTGAAATTGGTGATCCAGCTCAGAAACACTTGTTTCAGAGGCAGAATTCTAGTACACAAATGACAAAAGTTCTAAAAAAAACCTTACAAATTTCTAAAGTTTTAGGTTCATGCCATTCCAACCCCACTGAAATAGAAATAGTAAAATTATAGAAATTGGCCGATGCTGCAACTCAGAGCTTGATTGTTTTGTCGATTGTCTAGATTTTAAAAAGTGATGTAAAAAATGTTAATGAGAATTAAGCACAAAAGTGTGTCATGTCTGTGGCCATGACATTGTGAACAGAAGAAAGTTTGAGGAAATAGTCTTCCAAGACTAAAAAAAAGTATCATCCAGTTCAGAAGAGCAGTAACTTAAGTCATTGATGGATGAATGAAGTTCAACGTTCCATCACTGCTGTTTCATTTTCTTCTTAGTCATTAATGTAAAAGAAACATTCATGTCAGAACTAGTCTTGTTCATCAATTAAAATTACATTTGGGCTATGACTACAAGAGTTAAGCAAAAATTACTGAAAGCCTTTCGGGAGAATTACTTGGCTATATCGAATTTGTAATAAATGACATTTTATATTTTTATTATCTGTAAACTATATATTTTTCTTTTACTAAAATTTACAATAAACTTACATATGTGGATACATGCTTTTTTTGAGAACCAGTTGCTACACATTTATCTCACACCACTGGTCATGTTATCTCTGTCCTTACATCTTCTCTGTTCATACTCCACCTTGTCAGGGAGATTTTCTCTGCCACATCATCTAAGTAGTGTCTCTCTTTCCCCTCTCTCCTCTGACTCTATTTTATTTTTCTTTATTTTATTTTTTATTTTTATTTATTATCCTTATTTTTTCTTCATAACAGTATAAATATCTGAACTCCAATCACTCATTAATGACGTGGGCCACCACTCTTCTAAATTAAGTAATACTTTTCAAGTACTACTTACTGATCTATCATGGATGTTTTTGCTTCCTCGTTCATTATATTGTTTCTCCATTGAATTGTAAGTTCTATACTGGCAAAAAACCTTTGTTTCATTTTGGTTTTATTTTTATAATTTTAATAGATTTTTTTAAGTTCTTTTTTTTCATGGGTGAATTAGATAATGGTGAAGTCAGGTCTTTTACGTGTAGGGCACCTGTCGCCAAAATAATGTATATTGTACCAAATCAAAAAGAACAAACTTTATTTTATCTTTGCTTATTTTTCCCTACACTGAGAATGGATGCCTGAAACATAGCAGACATTTATCAAAATTTTATAAAAATATCTGTAAGTGCAACAGACCTTCTCAGGTTCACAGGTAAATTTGTGATACCTTTGTTATAAGTCATTGTAGGCAGGGGACTAGACCCCTCTTACGGTGTTACCGTCAAGAATAACATTTGCATAGTCTATTAGTCAGTCTAAGAAGGAAAAAATAAATGAGAGAAAAGATTTTATAGCTTTTCCTCACTGTTGTGACTATTTCTTAACCTTCAATGTTTTTTAGCAAAAGATGACAATATCCACAATTGTGTTTTTTTACGATTTCTGCTAACGAAGCAAGGAAACCAAAAGACCCACCACATTTGAACCAAGACTGGCCAGATCACTTATGGGGTAACTGACCTGCGTCAAAGGCCACATTCTAAGAGTTTCTCCCACAAACCAGTGGTGGGGAAAATAATCAGATAACGAAGATGGTCCTTGCCTAATGGGGCATCAGACAGGTCAAGGAACAGGTTGGTACAAATGCCAAGAAGGTACATTGGGCACCTCCATCGCACTTGAAGAAAAGTGGAGGCCCCTGGAGATATTCAGTGCAGCAATGGCAAGACCCAGAGCTTTGGGAGAATAACCTTCCAGTATCTGGAGAGTAGAGGGCTCTTTTCTGAGAGACAGAATGAACTTATTTTGTACAAGCTCACTATTTGACAGTGACTAAGAGACACACTTGAGTTTAACTTTTAAAACTTTTTTTTTTTTTTGGAATCCTAAAACAATAGGATGGATTGCCTCAAAACAGAATGGGCTGCCTGTCCTCCAAAAGTGCTAGAACAGAGGACAAGGATGGGCTAAGATAGTGGAAAAAGGAACCTGGCATTCACCTGAACTTAACCTTGGAGGTGTTAATGATTTCTACCCACCTGGAGCTCTTAGGACATCAAGGGCTTAATGTTCATCAATCGTTTCCCCTTAGGCTTTCTACATTTGTACCTTATGCCTTTAAAAAGTTACACAAATAAAAAACAAAGGCTCCCATTCTAAGAAAGCTTTCTATAGCAAAGAACGTTTTAGCATATTTTAATATTGGTTTTATATTTTACTTCATGTAGTGTATTTTAAGTCTTAAAACTTAATATTTGAAAAAGCAGGAGTACCGGCAAAAAGTGTTTTAAATAATCTTGCTGAAGTGTAATTCACAAATAACACAATCCGCTTGTTTTAGTTTGTAGGAAATTTACCAAGTTGTACAATCATCACTACAACCTGCTCCAACAGACTTCCATTACCCGATATGATTCTTCACACCCATTACAGGAACAAGGAACGACTGCTACCACCCAACAGTCCCGTGATACGTTGTTTTCCGTGACAAGCTTCCTTTTCTATAGCCCAACATTTTTGAGATTCATCCATGGCATAGCATGGATCAGAATTTCATTCCTTTTTATGGCCCCCGTTGTCTGGATAAATCCCATTTAGTTCAATCATTCATCAGTTAACAGACATGTGGGTTACTTCTGCTCTTTGACTGTTAGAAACAATGACAGTATCATTTTAAATATCTTCAATTTCCTACAAAACCCAAAAGCCGTGGAGAACATTTACAACAAAATTAGATGACGACAAGACCGTCATGGTAATGCATAGGTTGGAAATTATACAGGTCTTACGGTCGAGTTTTATAGTATACTTAATGAAAAAATGTTGGAATACATTTTAAAGTAAAGAAGAAAGTTACAAAACAGTAAGTGCAGTAAAATCTCAAACATCTATTTCTCTCTATAATTTCATTAATTCTAACATGCATATTGTTTCCAACAGCAATCTGATGTTTCAATGCATGCTTTATCACCAGAGTATGATTCACCATCTCTGTCAAGCCACCGTAGTCATTGTACATGTGCAAATATTAAAAGCAGATGCATCATAATTTGCAGAATAAGTGTGAGTGGCTTGGAAGAAAATAGGAGACAGAGACAGATCACTCTTTAACCCCTCAGAATGAAATGGTTAAGAGTAAGAGTCTGGGAGAGTGTGTATGCAACGAAGATGAGCAACTTCCCTGGACTGAATTTGAAATCAAGCAAGGTGTACACAATGCAAAGCCTGCCCACAGCTCTGCAGCATTTTATGTAAAATGAGTTATTTTGAAGAGTGCAATATCACCAATGTTTTTGATGTCACAGAGGTTATAAAAGATCATGGACAAATATGCATCAAAGAACAATTCTGACAAGTTAGATCCTGAATCTGATAAGTCTTAGTAACACCTACCTCACTTATTTCATTCATATTCTTGTTTATGTATGCATAAGAGTGATACTTGATAAGCATTTGTCTAAGTAAAAAAAGAAAAAGGCCCTCTGATTACGTATAAGACAAAAATTCTATGTGGTAAGAAAAGGTGACATGACCCTGAAAATACAAGCCAATGGGATAGACCACCACGGTCGCAGACACATGTGATATCAGAGTCTAAGTAAGGACCATCAGATGGACCAATAAGTAAGGAAATAAAAACCAGCCAACAAGTATTTACTGGAAAGTGAGGTAGGCCAATCTGAGAATAAATAGTAGATGAAAGTGGTTGGGGAAACATGAAAGAATTAAAACCAAAAAATTCAAGTAAGACCAAATAAAAAAAAGGGTTGTGATAAGAATAAGTCTTCTGGGCTGGTTGGCAAATGCTGATCTGGATGGCAGTCAGATAACTCCATTCTAATTCCTTAAGCAATACAAAATCAGCTGATTGATTTAATATGAAAAATTTTAAAATGTATTCCATTTACTTGATAAAAAGTAGACCCTGGTGGTCTACCCCAGACCCATTGAGTCAGAGAATTTAAAGCAAATTTAAATTTAAAAAAAAAAGCATACACAGATAGAGGAAAAATGAAAGCTTATGATTGATTTTACTTAAAATTATTTTAAAAAATCAACTGTCTCTTAGAATGAATCACTTATTAGTCACTATCAAATTTCTTCCAATTTTATAAGAGAAAGTTTCATCCAATAGACATCTTGTCTGTTCTAGACTGATCTGGAGGAGGCATTAACATCTTCTCTGTGATGACTCAGAGCTCTCCACCAACAGGGCCTCACAGGCCAGCAGAGCAGAGATATTCCCTTATATAAGCAGCTGGCCAAGGATAAGCTGTCTCCAGGGTCAACCGGTCAAAGGCAAAGTGTCACTATTGGGGCTGATGTTTGGCTTATGAAAGGCCCATACTCAACGGCAATGCCATGGAGAGCATTGAGAGTACAGAGAGCATCAGTACCCTGTATCTTCCTCCTCCTTGCACTCCTCTTGGGTTCTCAGAACCCTTAGCCGTAGCCAAGGGATGCATTACAGGAAGAAACTGAAGTTCAACGGGAGAGGCCAGATGGGTAAAATGCTGGGCTGAGACTACAACCCACATCTCTGTCTCTAATCCCATCACCTTCCTGTTGTGCTTCTCCACAACCAATTTGAAGTCATCAAATCATCTTGTATCACCACGTTTTCAAAGCCCTGAAGGTTTGGATCAACTGACTGTGTGAGATGGAAATTCTTCTTAAACCCCCTACATGCAACAATTTCACAAACATTTAGTATTCTGGGCCCATTTCTTTCTCTGAAACACCTACCGAGTTGATTGATAATTTATGCGACAGTGTTATTCTGCAGCATTTAAATCTAGGGGTACCCATCTCTGCTGTAATGCTGTTTCTAATTTTTCCTACCTCATTTCCCCTAAAGGAGTCAAAACTTGGGTAGATACAAGAGAGTTACAGCAACTAGAGCCTGGAGTTTAAAAGATAAAGAGTTGCCGGGGTCACCTAATGTACTCATATCGTTCCTATTCCATATAGGACTGTTCTCTACTAATAGGCGATTAAATGTAAATCCTAATGTACATTTCATTTTATGTGCAATATGGGTTAGTTACTGTTGCTATGGAAACCTTCACTTTTGCATTTACTGATTTTAATTCTGTGACATTTGCTGACTTTAGTACAATGTAAAGTTTATAAATATAACATACAGGTTTGTGGAGGGTTTTTTTTTTAAGGATTCAATTTACATAGCTAATTCCATCACAAATCTCTAGGTACATTAGTGGAAAAAGTAGTAAAGTGTTCCCAAACTAATAGAAATCAGCAAACAACAGGCTGTTTCCACAAATAACTATGACCATCAATCCTCAAAAATCTCCTTTCACTAACCAAAAGCTCTGTTCATTGTATTTGCCTTTTAACCATTGATTCAGGGAGAGTTTCCCACTGTGGATTTTGTACACTGCTTATATATATTCAAAACACTTTCAAAGCTGTTACCTCCTTTTATCTTTAATGTGAACCTGGTGAGAAAAGACAAGCCAGATATGGTTTGAAGAAAGAGGATGACCTCACTCTGGCGGCAGGTTCCAATCCAAGGCAATCCTTTGACATTCAACTCAAGCTTCAAGGGGCTCGTTGCAACAGATCATCTTTAGTTGCTTCTCATTCTCAGTCTTGGTTGTCTTTGCATCATTGGAATCTAATGTAACTCTCGTATGTAGAAAAAAATGCATGCCCTCTATATGCCCCTAAATTTTCCTTTATTCTCTGATTATTGCCACTTAACAGATATAGAAACTGATACCCATTATGTAAACCATCTAAAATCATCTAGCAACTCATTGGGAAAGTCAATATAAGAGTAAGAGTTTACTGAAATAATATGCATTTATGGCAAATACCCAATACTGTTGGGGAGGGCTATTCTCACAGGCATAGGTGAAAATTCATGTCAATTGCAGATCCGGGAAGAAATCAATTATTGTGAGACTCTTCCCAGGAGAAGCCTGGACTCAGTTCACTATACACATACATATGTAGGTATAGAAGGGAGCAGATACAAAAAGCATTTAAAGTGATGCCACCTGAGTCCAAGCAGCAAACTCAACCAATATTTGTTGCATCTCCACATTGTGTCAGACACTGCTTAGCTATCCTGGAAGAGCAAAGTGCCTGCCCTCGTACCTGAAGGAGAGGAAAGGGGACGAAAGAAAACTCTAAGGCCATACTTAAGGCATGTAGGGAACGGGAAGATGGGCCAACAAAATGGCAAATGTGCTTAAGAGAATTACAAGGGCTTTTCAAAGGCAAGAGGCACTTAAAAGAAAACAGGACCACTAATAACCAAGGAGAAATGGAGAAATAATGGGACTCAGAAATGAGGAAGGAAATGAACTCCATCAATCTGATTTAAAAAAATAAAAAATATGGTGAACAAGCTAGTGAGTAAAGAAAATGTAAAATTTAAAGCTAATACCAGTGAAGAAAGAAAATGTAAAATGTAAAGCTAATCAAAATCAGATAAGGGAAGGCGACTGGGGAATCCACAGCTCCTGAGAGGGGGCCATGGAGGAATTTGACAGAATTGGCGGGCAGCAAGGATATGCTGTTCTAGCAATTTCAAGGGGATTCAGGGAAGCTGGGAGAGTGAACATCACAAAACCATACACTGATACAGTTTTGAGGACCCAGGTATACACCGTTGACAAGACTGGACAGAGATGAAGCCTGAGAAGTGTCTCTCCTTTTGTACTCCAGCAACCCTAGAGATTGGCTGGACACTGGTCCAGCTCAACACCTTCCCTAGCCAATCCATTACCTATACAATTCACTGTCACATGGAAAACTGTAATAGCCTTCTCTAATGTGTCTTTCTGCATCCGCTTATTTATTTATTTAGAGTCTCACTCTGTCACCTTGGATAGAGTGCTATGGCATCATAGCTCACAGCAACCTCAAATTCTTGGGCTCAAGAAAATCTCTTACTCTAGCCCCTCACATAGCTGGAATGGCAGATGCCTACCACTAAGCCCAGTAGTTTTTCTATTTTTAATAGAGATGAGGTTTTGCTCTTGCTCAGGCTAGCCTAGAATTCCTGAGCTCAGACGATCCACCACTTCAGCCTCCTACTGTGCTAAGATAACAGGTGTGAGCCACCACACCCAGCCTGCTTTTTCTGCTTTTAAATTTTTCCAAACCATTCTCCATTCAGCAGCCTTTCAAACTGCTATTCCAATAATATAACTTCACTCAAACCCCACAGGAAGGAGCATACTTCCCATTGCTCTTGAAATTTAAAAAATATTAAAAAGACAAAATCATTAATATTCTATCCAGAATCAAGTGTGGTCTGGCTCCAACCCACATCATCAGCCTTAAGTTGCAACTCGCATCTCCTCCTTCCAGGAAACTGGCCTCCTCCGACCACAAGGGCTTCTCACTCTCTGGTCTTCTTCCTTCAGAATGCCATTGTGCTCCATTTTTCTCATTTTCTCTTTAAATGAGTAAAAACTAAAACCTCACTTGACCAAGAAACCTTCCCTGACCATTACTTCCACCAGTGTAGGCTGAGTTGCTTTATTTTATGCTTTCATAGAAATGTGCTTGATGACATCCAGAGCACTGACCACATTGTGTTATATAGCTTGCATTTTATACATTACAAATATACATCAGTTCTATGATTATTTAATTGCTGTCCATCTTATTTACTTGGTTTTCAAGTTCCCTGCAAGAAAAACCCAGGTCTGTTTTCATACCCTATTTTATGCTAAGTGCCTGGCCCTGCTCTATAAGGATGCACCAAGTGAGATAATGAATAAGATTCTACTGGTTCTGCTCAGGAACATACAGTAGTTCCCTACTGTTATGATGGCAAATTCAAACTCCTCAGCCAAACATTTAAGAACCTCTGGCACCAGCCTTTCTTATACGTGAGTTGACAGAATTTTGGCAGGAGAACACATGAGAGCCAATTCAACTCGACTGGGCCAGGAGCTGCCCAGATAGCCAGTTAAATGTTATTACTCGGGGTGCCTGTGATGGTGTTTTCCCTGAGGTTAGCATTTGAATTGGTGGGCAGAGTAAAGCATTTACCCTCCCTGACACAGGTGGGCATCATTCAAGTTGTGGAAAGCCTGAATGGAACAAAATGCAGAAGAAGGTTGAATGAACTCTGCCTGACTGAGCTGGGACATAAATTTTTCCCTGCCCTTCATGCGCCTGATTCTCAGACCCACAGACACAGACTGGAATTTACACCAGCAGCTCTCTGGCTCTCAGGCCTTCATATCACACCACGAGCTTTCCTGGGCCTCCTGCTTGCAAAGAGCTGATCATGGGACTTCTCAGCCTCTTCCTTACCATGAATCTCTCCCTGGAAATCTAGCCTATTGATCTTGCTTTCTGGAGAATTCAGACTAACACACAGTCTGATAGAGAAAGAAGAATGTCTACTCTAGAAACAGAAAGCCAATTTCATAGCTCCAAGAAGCATCATTCACATCACACTCAATGGTCATGGTGCCAAAGCATGGAAACCAATGTGTGACTTTCTCACACCCACGGAAACTTTCCTGTGCAAAGGTCAGCCAACCATGTCCTATCCCTTCCCCAGGTCTCTTTGCTTAATGACATCTTAAGCCTTGTTCCCTTCAACCAGGATGCCCTTCAATAATCCCTTATAGAATCAATACCAACCTTCTCTTTGACAAGTGGCCAAAATACCCTCCTATACTCTCTGTATTTTAACAACAGAAGACAATTTAGTATCACCTTTAAAAATCCGTCATGCATTTAATCACTAGTGAACATCAATTAGATTTCAGGTCCTGTGTAGGACTCTGGGTAACCTAATTAAATAAAAATAGCCCGAAATGTTTAGTTGGGTAATTTGCACATTACAAAAACCAGCTGGCCAAGGGGAAAGGAAGAAGGGGTGAAATCCAAAAGACCTTGCCAAGCCCTGTGGCACTAATATCTTCCAGGAAGACCAGGAAGAATTCCTGAGCACAAAAAGGCCCACAGCCTTACCCAGAGGGAGCATCATCTTCTCATTCATGTAAACATGTCCTAAGGGCTGACATGCCTGAAAAGATAGACATTGTGCTTATCTGTGTGGCACTTAGAGTTGGTTGTCTCACCCACTGTGATAACCTGAGGGGCACACTACTTCTTTCATGTTCTTCCTTCAGTCAAGAAAATTTTAGAATATCTTTTCTGCCTCTGGCCCTCTGTTCTGTGCTGCTTATACAAATGTGAGCCAGGTTTATGGCCAGGCCATGGTGCTGTGACCCTCACAGTAGAGTATACACACATGCTGGTCCCATAGTTGAACATGGGGGTCACTGAGGAACTGAAACCAAAGTCATCAACCAATGAGGAAGGCTTTGATTATGCCTCACAGGATAACTCAGGACCTGCTCTAACCTCCCTGGGCCTCGATTTCTTCATCTGTAAAGTGGGGCACTGCCTAGAGAATCAGCAGCGTTGACAAGCAAGTTGAGCTCTGACCTGAGCATATCCAGGTTTAAGTCTCAGTGCCTGTTGCTGGCTGTGAGACCCTGTGCTAATTACTAAGCTTCTCTCAGCCTCAGTTTTATCATCTGAAAAATGGAGAGAAGACCATGACTTACCACAGTGGAATCTGGCTTAGTTGAGACCATGTCCTAGAGCAGTTATCTGTGAGCCTGGCATATAGAAATCACTCCATAAATGGTCTCTACAATTAGCATCATTTCTGCTCTTGGCTTTGAAAGATTATGCCTTTTTTTCTCACCTACACTTCTGCCTTCAGTATTTCTGGATTTTCAACCATCCAAGGATTTGTATGAAATGCTTTCTTCCTAAAGTTGTCTCCACCTGGTCTAGCAGAGCAGGGCATAGCAGTGGGCACCTGTAGTCCCTGCTACTTGGAAGGTTGAGATAGGAGGATCTGGCAGGCTGGGGTGTTCAAGATCAGTCTACGTAACATATGTCTAGCAGGCCATATATGTATCCTAATTGGTGACAGGGGATCTAGATTTTTTTTTTAATTCACTAAATACACTAAGTAACCTTTTGGAAGTTTCATATCAATTACCATGATTAGCTCCTTGGTAAAGATGAAATTTTCCACCCTATACTCACACACTTTCTCATAGGGAAAAAAATATGTCTACACACATACTTGCAAAATCTTAGCTTTTCAGTGGGCTTAAAGAAGCTTCCTTTTTTTTTTCTTACCCAAATTAGATTACAATAGATTAAGAGGGCTGCAGCCATCTCATGGGCATTTATGCTTCCTAACTTCATCTTTCCGTTTTTGGATGTTTAAGCAGACTAATTCCTCCAAAGATCATCAAATACATAGCGTTGTCAAGATCTACATTGAACATATGAATATCTGGGTCACAATTTAATACACAGCACAAGCAACTCAGAGTGAGTGCCCGTGTGTGTCCACGTGTGTCTCAATAGCACAGTTGGGGCTGGGAAACCTTCTGTCCCCACTGCTCTCGACAGCATGCTCTTGTCCCTCATGACACTTGCCACCCTCGGTCATAACTAGATGTTCAGCTGGCCATGTTCCCCTCTAGGCTGTGAGCATCCTGAGGGCAGGGTTTTTATGTGGTCCTCCATCACTGAGCACATAATAAAAAAACTCAATAAGTTATTGAAGAATGAATGACTCAATGCAATTCCATCCCAGACACCGCAGGGAGCCCCCGTGAATGCTACTTCTTAAATGGTTTTAAAATCAAAGCCGTAATAAAACTAACAGCGGAGTTCTTTCTTCTCTCCTTTTCCTCTGCCTCCATAAAAAAAAGTCACAGGAAATATAGAATTAGGACTGGAAACCATTCCCCATCCATTCTCTCCCACCTCCCCCGTTCTCTAGTTAGACCAGAGGTATCTGGTATCCCTTCAAGGAGGTCTCCGGAGACCGGCTAATATTACACAGCGCTGAGCTCGTTGGAAACACAATGGAGTGAATTAAGGCTGAGATTTCAGTTTCTAAACGTCTTGACATATTTTCCTTTCAGACAAATGCCTGGAAATATCATAAACTATATTTTAATGTTTATTTGTTTCAAATACAGCATTTTCTTTCAACAGACAAACATGAAGTTTTGAGTCTAGGAAAAAACAGGTTTAAATCACCATCCCAGCAAGCAGTTTTTAAAATAGTACACACAAGTGATCATTTCAGAGCAGTTTAATGCACTTAGCCAACAGGCATTAACAGTCTTTTCAGAATAACCTAACACCTGAAGCTTATTTTCTAGTCTTGGTTTAGATGAATTTTAACCTTTTTTTTTTTTTTTTAAATCCAAACTGGCCATAAAGGGCACACACAACTGAACTCTGTAATTTTAGTAGATCCTGGATTTGCATTTTGAGCTTCTTTTATGATGACAGAAAAAAGCCATCCCTGGGCCTACCTTTATGTGCAAGTTTCAAGACAATAGTCCCCACAGCTTTTGAGACAAAATATGGTCCCCAGGCTCCAGCCAGCCATGTGGAAAAGCAAGACCCTGGGACTGGGCGAGGCCCCTCGCCCCAGAATGTGGGAGAAAAAGAGCCAAAGAGACTTGACTGTGTCAAAAGCGTGTTGTTTACCCGATTCAATGTTTAACATGGCAGATTAAGAACAGGAAAAAGCAGCCCACCCAACTGCAGTCACAGACTCTGCTGCTGAAGGGGGGACTCTGGGATTCAGAGCGGCTCTACCCCAGTGACGTCAGACGAGGAAACAGGTTCAGGAAAGGGAGAGATTTCTCCAAGGCCAGGCCAGGTTTACAGAGGGATGAGAAGGATCCAGGAAAATCCCTGTACGATGCTGAAAGCTGCAGCGTGACATGAGGCTCGCATAGGGATGGGAATCTCCAATGCCAGGCACCTGCCCTGGGTTTGGCAATCTCCACACATTGCCTAATGCCCAGGACCCTCCTCTGTTGTTGACGCACTGCTGTCCCCACGCTGCTGCTCCCATTCTGACCACATGGAACATGGGGACAGGGAATGGTTTCCGCCTTCTCCTCCCGGGGCTGCTTTCTCATTCACCTTATTCCCACCTTACCCCGCGGTCCTGGTGCTATGGGAGTTTTCCAAAAGCCACAGCACGTCACTTCTATCCCACACAGATCCCAAGTCTGTCAACGCAGTAAGAAAATTGAAGCCCAGAGACCCAGGGAGCCCACTGTCCACCGCGGCTGCTGAAAGTTTCATGGGCCAGAAGGATGAGCAAGTGGCCTGTCATGGGGCAAGTTACATCACCTTGCCTTACGGTAATTTTGAATCTTTTTTTAAAAATGCCATGAAAATCCATCCTTTGCCTCAGACACATGAAGCTAAAAATAGCGCAGTCAGGCAGTAAGTGTGTGTAATTTTTCCTTTGTGCATCTCCCCATCCACTGATTCCTTCCTCTCAGCCCACAAATATGCTGGAGAAAGATGGCCAGCCTTCCCTCCAAGAGGCAACGCTCCTGCCAAGAGGCACAGCGCATCGCCCCGCTCCCTGCACCCCAATGGGCCTCTCTGGGTTCCCTGTACACAACAGTTAATGCTGTGGCAGATTGAATCCTTCCCCTGGGCCGTGTATTGATCTAAGGGCTTCGCGATCTTCTCTCAGTCAACTCCCTAAAACACCTCTAGGAGGTGTTGTTTGTCCCATTTTCCAGATGAGGAATCCAGGGTGCAGAGAAGGCAAACAGTCCTGCCGGGCTCTGTTCCTATTCACCAGGTCACAGTATAAGGTATAGTCTTTAGAGGGTGCAAATGACCCCAGCGTGGCATAGCTACAACTCCACGGTTTGGTCCCGCCTCCCTCTCCAGGCCTGCACACACGCACATACACACCCTCCCATGGGCACCCCAAACCTGAAGCCCCAGCCATGCCCAAACACTCACCCTTCTTCAACTATCACATCCCCTTTGAAAGCTCAGTTTCCTTGGCCGTGATGATCCTTCTGCCTCAAATACCCTTCCAACCGCCTTTCTCAAAGTGGCAAATTCCCACTCCCACAGGATCTTCCTTCTCTACAAATCCTTACTGTGACCTCCCTAGGCTCTTTTAAGGCAGAGACACTGCCCTTTCATCTCCACACTAGTAATAGCATTAAACAAATAAACCATAATAATAACAGTTCACTCTTAGAGGGGACAGGCGCTACGTAAGACTTGTCTCACTCAATCTTTATTAACAACCCAAAGACATAGATTCTGTCAGCATCCTGATTACCCATGAGGGCAACCAAGGCCCAGACGGGGACACTCACTTACCCAAGGTCACACAGCCACCAAGTAAAGCAGTAAAACCGTGTGACTCCAGAACTTAAGCACTATATGCTTATGCTATGGTAGGGGGCATAATTTCCCTGCACACCACTGCACTATAATAGAAGCATATATATATAAGGCTTATTTATAAAATGTATATTACCGATATAAAAACAGTACAACTCAGAGACCAGTCACAAAACGCCTGTATCTATGAAAAACAGATTGCTGGGCAGGGTGCAGTGGCTCACACCTATAATCTTAGCACTCTGGAAGCCTGACAGGAGTGGATCCCTTGAGCTCAAGAGTTTGAAACCAGCCTGAGCAAGAGCAAAACACCGTTTCTACTAAAAATAGAAAAATTAGCCAGGCATCATCTTGGGCACCTGTAGTCCCGGCTACTAGGAGGCTGAGGCAGGAGGATCACTTGAACCAGGAGTTTAAGGTTGCTGGGAGCTAGGCTGATGCCACGGCACTCTATCCAGGCAACTAGAATGAGACTCTATCTCAAAAAAAAAAAAAAAAAAACACAAAAGTAGATTGTGTCATCGGCTACAAAGAATATCAATTGTCAATAGAATATAAACATATATAAGATAGTATCTGGCTAGAAGGATATCTTCAATCCAGTGAAGAAAATAAGATAATTACATATAACACACGACATAGCCTGCTTTGGGAGACAGCCCTTTTCCCCTTGAATCAAAGACGTGTTCTTCAAACCATGCCATACATTAACTCGCTACGTGCCAAGCCACTGATTCCAGATCAACATTAACCCTTAAGATTAATTCAGGCTTCCCTCTTTTCAGTAAGGATTGTGCAATAATATTTCTCATGGGCTTTTCAATGTAAGGCTGCATGCTAGCTGCCTTTAGACGCAGCAGTAACACAAGAGAAAGGAAAGCTGAGTGAAAGGATCGGTTAGGGAGTTGGGTGGGTGGGAGTGGATATTTTCCTTAAAAGGAGACAGAGATCCCTGGATTCAAGATTTCTGACTATTACTGAATGCTCATGGCCCGCTGGTAGCCACCATAGTTAACCCCTTTATAGGAGTATCTCTCTACCTTAGCAAGATGGATCGCTAAGAATACTGAACTCTTTGAGTTCAGATCAAGACACAAAGGAGGCCAGGTGTGGTGGCTCACATGAGCCTGTAATCCCAGCACTCTGGGAGACCGAGGCGGGTGGATTGCTTGAGCTCCCCAGTTCCAGATGAGTCTGAGCAAAAGCAAGATCCCTGTCTCTACTGAAAATAGAAAAACTGAGGCAAGAGGATTGCTTGAGCCCAAGAGTTAGAGGTTGCTGTGAGCTATGACACCATGACACTCTACCCAGGGTGACAGCTTGAGACTCTGTCTCAAAAAAAGAGAGAGAGAGAGAGAGATATCAAGGAGCCAAGCAATTTTTAAAATATCTATATGGTGTTAATTCTTAGAATGTAAACATGTATGTGAATAATATAGGCAACTTAGGTTATATTTCAAGCAGATTTAAGGACACAGTAAAATACTCATGATTTTAATTAAAAGCTCGGAATTCAAAAGGATATTCAGTATGTTCCCAAGCAGGTAAAGATCTTTGTATGTGTACATGTGTACCTGTGCATTAAATTTATGGACAAAAATGTTAACAGCAATTTTTTTGCATGCTAGGACTAAAGACAAATTTTATTTCCCTCTTTGCACACTGTTGTACATATTTCATAAATACACTACCTTAATAACGTACTATGTTTTTAAGATAAAAAGTAGGCATAGATTTTAAATCATATGCAACTTTATTTTAAATAAATTGGCCATGAATGTCATAATCCAGCGACAATCAAGGTTAAGGGTGTGTTTTTCACCATCAATAACGTGCTATTTTAAGACAACTGGAAAACTCAGAGAAAACCAGGCATGGGGCTTAGAACATGAACGTTTTTGTAGGGTGAGGTACAAATTAGTGGTTGGTAAGAGTGTTTAGACTTGGCCAACTCCCAGTTATTATGTAGTAACAGCCCAGTTCTGTGACTTAACCCTGAGACTGCTTATGAATTGGCAATAGTGTATAGCCCAACTAAGCCCCACCTGGGTCTGGTGTTTTGCACTTCTAAAATCAGAAGCTCAGACTAAATGATCTCTTGCGTATTCTAGGATTCAGCTAATTTGGGAGAGGTGGGCTCCACCAAATCAGAACCTTTCAAACGCAGGTAATAGGCACCAACTGCTTAATTTCAAGTAAGCAATTTCAGCCAATTGCAGGTAATCATTGTTCAAATTACAAGGCATGAGAAGAGTTGCCTTTTGTGTATACAGCCAAATGGTCAGGCTTGTTTACCGGTTTAGCCTTTGCTTGTCTACCCAGATCTTCAGTATCAAGATAAAATCCTCCTGAGTTCTAAGAAATGACCCGCATTGGGAAGCAAAGTTGAACTAGCTCTACCTCCTTCCAGAAAAGGGGGGGAAGCAGCAAATGATTTAATATTTGATTTGTGCAAGATACGTGTTGAAAAAGGTTGCTGGAAAAATTATTTTTAGTGTGGAGCTCCAACTAAAAATCATTCAGTGCCCTGGTCAATGAAATCAAGTGTAGGAAGATGTGCATAATTTTTAAAAACTCAATGTGAAAAATCACTGGGATGAGTGGGACAGACGTCTGGTGCATCTGTAAGGACAGCAGAGTTGGGTGGCAGTATTACCCATCAGCCCCATCCCTCTGGCCAGAAAGACCCCCATAGTAACATTTAGCGCATCACCGCATCCACCTGCCTGTGCATTTTTACTGTATTCAGGGATAAGCCACAGGCTGTCACAGTGGATCAATTGGAAAGACTGTTACCAGTCCAGACACACAGGTTGGGCTTTTGGCTTCCAACAGGTGCTGACCCAGCTTTCTTAGAAAAGTCCATACTTGGGTGCATATTGACAAGCACTCTTTTTGGAAGAAATGGCCAGGTGGGGCCACAGGCTGTGTGATCCCAGCAGCCCTCTCCTGGTGCCCCCATTTAGACAGCTCTGCAAAGACACTGGTTACAGGGAACATTTCATCATTCACTTATTTCCAGTGAGTTCTTATATGCAGCAAACCCCAGTCGTGGCTTTTTCCCATCAAAATGGAGTATGTCTGGTCCTATGTATTGGTCAGCTCCTGATATTTAACCACAGGCATGTCCCTCCCACAACAAGATGTATGATGACCAGGCCATCTCTGCCATGACAGTGTTACACACCTGAGAACACCAAAACCTCAACTTGTCATTGTAAGTTTTGTTCACTAAATTAAAACAAGCTAGTGCAGGCTGTGTAAAAAGTGTTTTTAAAATTACTTTTAGGACTAAAGCAAAAGTTTTGCATTACTTATACTACTTCTTGTGCTGATAGACGATGAATACAGGCATCCTCATAATCACAGTTGTTGTTTATTTAGCACCTATTATAAAATACTACCAGGTATTTGACCTGCACTGGCACTTTACTTTACAATGTTAAAACTCAGGCTAAGAAAAGTAAGGCTCAGAAAAGTCAAGAAACTTTAGATCATACAGCAAGTAGGAGACAGAGCCAGGGTTTGGACTCAAATATATCATTTGTTTGTTTGTTTGTTTGTTTTGAGACAGAGTCTCACTTCATGCCCTGGGTAGAGTGCCTTGCCTTGGGTAGAGCGCCTCTGCCTCCCCAATGGCTGGGATTACATGCATGCACCACAACACCCATCTAGTTTTTTCTATTTTTAGTAGAATTGTAGGTCTTGCTCTTGCTCAGGCTGGTCTTGAACTCCTGAGCTCAAGTGATCCTCTTGCCTTGGCCTCCCAGAGTGCTGGGATTATAGGTGTGAGCCCCCACACTTGGCCCTCAGATCTGTCTTCATGTAAGTCATACTGAAGTTCAGGCCTTTGAACTTCAAGGCAGGTCAGTTTTCTCACTCCAAAAATATTGGTGGAAAAGATTATCTGTATTTTCTAACCAAGAGATGCACTCACACACAAACACAATCTGATTGGAAGAAGTGGTTCTATCTTCCACACACCCTCTCTCTCCCATACACACCCTACAGTTAGCAAACACAGTTATTAGAGACCACAGCATCATATGCTGATATAACTTCCTATATTTTCTGTTGTGCAAATCACTTCAAATAAGCTAATGAATGTCTCTGAAAGCTCTTTCCTAAAATTCAAAAGTGTTCCAGGAAACACAGAGCATTATCATGATTCACATCATAATGCATGGCTATCGTAGGTCCAGAGAGAGGGAAATAGTAGAAACATTAAATGAGGGAAAAGAATTAGGATAAGTCTAAACATTTTTAACCAGAGGTCATGAGATTCTACTCAGAGAGCAACATTCTCGGGTCAACTCTCCCTTCACAGAAGAAATGCTTCCTTCTGGGGTTTCCCTTCTCAGCAGGTGTGGGTATACGTTCCTCCAGGGGACACTCGCGGGCCATTAGACCCACAGACCCTTCTCCAGCTGAACTGTAGGCAATTGTTGGCGACACTCAGGGCAAGCTCCAGCATCAGTCTGCATGGTGCTAGAACGACTTATTTCCTTTATTCAACAGATACACAATATTTTTGCATATCAGCCAAGTGTTGCAGGGTCCTGGGAAGATAATGATAAATAAGACACCAGCTCCCTGACCTCATGAGACTTAAATTCTATCAAGGACAAACAAACACTTAGGGAGTAAACAAGAAGCAAGAAAATATCAGCTTGCAATAATTCTTGGGAAGAAGATGCAGAGGGCATGTGACAAACTGAGGCTTACCCTTCATTGAGGTGATTGAGGAAGGCCTCTCTGGGAACAGGATGTGTAAGCTGAGGGCCTCCTAAGTGCTGGGCTGGTTCTTCCCTGTCCTTCTTTTCTTTGAGTAACCTAACTGATTACCTGCAAATAAAGCCAGTGCCAGGCCAAATTCTGATTCAAATGAGGTTGTCCAATATTTAGATGAGTTATTACAGCAGATGCCATATGCCCCAAATTCCACCACTGAGCGCAAAGGCCTGGAGATGTGAATTGGCTTGGATCCTTTGTGGCTCAGGCCCAGTAAACATGTGAGAGGGCAGGAGACTGGACAGTGAAGAAGGAACAGATCAGCACGGCCTTAAAGCCAGAGCAAGGAACACAGGGCTTGTTCCAGATGTGAGGGACAGCTGGAGACTCCCACGATCAGCTGTGTGCATCTAAGTGTCTCCTTGGCAGTTTGTGGGGAACATATTCTAAGTGGGATGAGGGAGCAGGTGGACAGTTAGGAGGCCATCCCAATTTAGAAAAGAGAGGATAGGGGTTTATAATGTCACCAGCAAAGGGTAGTTCCCTCTTTTCAGAGGGGCATGGCAAATCTTTAAGGCTAAACTTCTATTTTTAATTAGAAGACTCAAATTTCAAATTAGCCTGGCCAAAGTAGTACCAACCTAAGGGCAGGGTATAGTTGGCAGGCCGGACAGTGTTGGCTCACCAGAAGGCTCCAGGAAAGAGACTGACTGAACTGGTGGTTGGAAGACCCAGTCCCTGGGGATTCGAATCCCAGGATGTCTATGTCAGACTCAGACAAGCTTCACCCTCCAAGCCTCCGTCTCCTGTCTGCTAAAGGGACACCCGAATACAAACTTCTCTGGCTTTGGGGGGACCAAACGGGGATATTCATCTGATCTCCAACAACTGGCAGGCAATGGCCTCCCAGGTAGCTAACAGAGCTGCAAGGGTAGGAAGGAAACGCCACGTCCCACAAAGGACCTCTGCGGAGAGACAGGATGTGGGGAGAACAGAGTGTGGATTAACTAGGTCGGTGAGAAGCTGAACAGGTCAGGAGTTCCTCCCCCCTCGATGTCTTTATTTTCTCTAAGATTCCTAATAGATCACCTGCAAGGAAACCAATACTATGCCAAATTCTAATTTGATCTCCTAAAGTATAACATTGGCCATCATTGCAGAAGGAGCGACACGACCACAGTGGGACAGCTTTGATGCTCATCCTGGTACAGTTTCAAACAATCAGAACACCAGCTTTCACAGAACACGACTGAGAAGAATTAAGCACTGGGCAAAAGTAAAAATATATCTTAAGTAAAAAATAAATACATAAAACTTCAAGACAACTATGCACTATATTCTATTCTAATACAATTCCAATGACTCCTCGGATTAATAAAGTGAGCATGCTAAATATTCTTCAATAAGGAGTGTTACTGGGTTTGTTGGTTTTGTTTGTTTTCAATAACCGGGGTATATTTTTCATCCCAGGCTTCATTTCTTAGAATTTCACATGATCTGTTATGAAATTAAGTCAGGCAATTGAGGTACAACCAGTAGAGAACCAAGTTAAGTGGATGGGGTCAACTCCCAAGTCACCTCTACAGTCAACTGGTCCTAAGAAAAAAAATGAATGTATTCACAGTAAAACTTTCTATAGGTGCAATTAGAGTCCTGGCTGATATTTCTTATTGCAAGAGAGCTGCTGTGGCAGAGTAGTTAGAAGTACAACCTCTGAAGCCAAACTCTCATCTATTTGACCTTGGACAATGTACAGAAACTCTCTGTTCCCAGGTTCCTCAAGAGTAAAAGTTCAGATGTTAGTAGCACCTATCAGATGAGGTGCTCAAGAAGGTTACCTGATCGGAGGCAAGGAGCACTTACCAACAGGTAGGGAAAACTCTAGAGGTGCTAGTTATTCTGTACCTCCCTTCTAAAAAGGCGTGTGCCTTTTCCTCATAATACACAGCGCAATAACCTACAATGGTTTCTCACCTAACAGTGGGTTTGCACCACCTCCTGTCATCACCAAATCATAAGCGTCTAGGGGCAGAAAGTATCTTAACTATCTCTGCACTTCCCAACTCAGGTATTGTCAATGCCTGAAGTATGAAAATTCTTAAAAGAATGGCCCAAATTTTAAGTATTAATAATGACCTATTTCAGTTCAAAGGCATGCTACCAGAATTTAACTTTAAAAAATTAAAACAAAACAAAACAAACAACTGGACTCCAATAGATTTAAAAAAAAAAGAAAGAAAGAAAGAAAATGTTTTGGTCAGAATGACAAAGGTATTCGTAGCATCTACATCAGTGGAACATTTTTTTTTAAATGCTGCATTTTCTGACAGTTCAAAGAGAGATCTGTTATTCCACATCAATTATACTCTGAGGCCCACCACCAAATCCAGATAAGTAAGTGCATGAATCTTGCTGTTAACAATTTATAAAGTTGGATGTTGGAGATTTTTGTTTTGTTTTGTTTTGTTTTCTTGTTCAGAAAGGGGGTCGCTCTGCATCTCTCCTGAAAAATGAGTTAATGTGGACAGCGGTAATAAAAGGAGATTTATGGTCTTGTTCTCCATACAATTTAAATTAATTTCTTTCTGAAACCCCAACAAAAAAGCTAAATTAAAAAATGCATCGTGTTTAAATCCTACATCATAATTTACACTCCAAAAAGGGAGAAATTTAAATGTGCATTGATTGAAAGCTGATAAGAATCTGTGTTAAATTTGAGTTGAAAGTTTTGCAGCAATTTTTAATTAAAAACAGTTTCCATAGTAAGAAAATGGAAAAAAAAACACACACAAAAAGACGTCAAGAAAATAAAATCAGCACAAGGCTCTTGCAATTTGTTTTCTGAGGCCATGTAGAAAGCCTGAAAAATAAGAGAGTTTGGAAGTTCTCATTTTTAAAACTGTACTTTTGGTTTCATTTAACATTTTCAAAATAGCTTTCCTTACCACCACCCATCCCCTCCCCCCACCTCACCAACCTCCTGCAAAAAACTTGCAAAGTTCGGTTTTTAACCCTGAAAATCATTCATTTACCTCCGAGCAACAGCAACATTTTTCTTTGTACATTTCTAAGGGGGGGAAAAAAAACCCTCCAAGTTATCACAAGGCATTTTCCTTTTTTCCACCTATCCAAAATAACTAATCTCATTTTAACTAGATTCCATCTGAACATCAATGATACTAAGCTATTCCATGAATAAACATGATGTTACAACGTGAAACCCTGTGACTAAAGTATATAAAAATGTAGTTGAAAGAAAAGAGGACGAAGGTCCCCCCTCCTCCCCTCTCCCTCCCCGGGGAGTTTTAGATTTGAGCTGAGGAGGGGTGAAAACCAGCAGATTTAAATTTCAAGGTCTCCTCTCCATTTTTAACATTCATATTAAATCCTGTAAAACTAAAAATTGGAATTCTAAATAAAATCCTGGTGTGTGAGGCTTCTGATTATAATAACAGTTTTGTTTTGTTTTGTTTTTTCCCTTTTGGAAGGGATGTGTAATACTGATAAAAGAAAATAAATATTAAAACAGAAGAACTGCATAATGGAACTCACATTTTTCTGGTGTCTCTGGCTTTTTTTTTTTTAATTAGCATGGGGCCAACATGAAAAAACATATACATACTTAAAAACATCTTCATTTGAAGGGAGACATTTTAGGCCCTTTGAACCAGAAAACAAGGTATAGGAAAGTTAGCTACTCTAACAAAGATTTTTGTAACTTTACTAAATTCTATGATAATCCCACATTAGTTAAATCCGTCCACTTAAAATGATGTTTGTTCACTATGATGTTTCCTGTGTATTTCACCTATGTTTTCATCTCATAGTACATTGTCAGTAAATGAAAAAAAATATGTTTTTGTTTTTATTGAAGCTTTTCACAGAACAAATTCAGAGGTTCATTGTTACATCCTATCTGACTATATGTAGAATATAATGTTAAATTATATAATTGTGCAGTTGTATTCTTCCAAAATAGGACTGGCACAGAAAGACCACTTAAGTGCACGAATTTTGGAAGATATGGGGTCAATTCATGACAGCGTATATAGCAGAAAAGGTAAGCCCTTTCCACTGCTGGAGAATGGCAGTAACTGACAGTGACCCAAAGCTCAAAGAGTTAGTTCTTCTTGATTTCATTTTAAAATGGGGGGCGGGGACACCCACATATTTCTTTATGAAATTCCATTGAGATTCTAATGTTGCAAAGAAATTCTATTTCCCAGAACAGGCAGCACCATTTAAGACACATTATTTTTGCTGTTGTTTGCTTTTGAATGCATTCCTATTCCTTTTAAAAGAGGTGAAGTCCTGTAATGTCTTAGACACTTGCTTTCCTTTGCCTGGAAGCTTAGGGTTCTGGATGACCCCATGAGAAAAGAAACATGGAGGATGTGGGGTGCGCACTTTAAAGGGAGTGGGAAGCAGAGCTCAAAAGCAGATTGAGCTCAACAGGGGGCAGTGGGCCCCCAAAAGCATCAGAATTGTGTTTCTCAGGGAGGGTACCTTAGTTCTCAAACTCTCCTCTTTTATCTTCTGATTCATTGATTGGCTAGTCAACACATGTTTACTGAGTAGCTACACTGTCCACTGTTCTTAGTTGCTCTAAGAACCAGCTTTCAACTAGACTGATTGTTAAGGGTCTGAACCTCTAAGTCATCTTCACTATCAAACGATTATTTCAGTTCCATTTGTGATTTTGAGTGAAATACCACGAGCAAAGAAATCATGTCTACACTCTTAACTCTATTTCATAAGACTTTCTCTTACTAAAGAAAACCAACCTGAATTTTCAGATTAAAGGGGAATTGCCAGTAATTTGCAGATAGGGAACCAAGATCCATGCCAACTTGTTAGTAAGAGTTAAAAATAGGAGTCACTCCCAATCCAAGGCTCTGTCAACTAAAACCATCCAGCTTCTGAAGGACTCTGAATTTATTTAATTGTAAGAAAATACATCAGTCCCCACGAGAGAACACCCTGGGGTCAGCCATGGAAGAAGAGTAGGAAGACATAGTTCTTTACTAATTTCTATCCATTTAAAAAAAAAAAGAGGTTTCTAGGAAATCTCTGCAAACTTGATTATAATTTCTTCATCACAAACTGATTTGCTAACATTTCAATCTAGCCAAGTGTATGTTCCAAAAGGAACACAGTCTTGAAAGTATTACCCAAGGGTGTGTGTGTGTGTGTATTTAGAATTAATGAAATGGTACTATACACTATAGGAGTGGGAACTAGAAGAGAGAGAGATTGAGAGAGAGGAGGAGGAAAAAAAAGAAAGAGTTGAGTCACTCTAGCCCCAAATGGCTGTATGCATTGGTTAAATTCTTAAAGTAATCACACAACAACCTCTTTGATATTGTGTGACTGCGAATAAACTCCTAACTCTTGCTGGATATCATTGCATTTTATTCGAACCAATTTGTTTCCAGGACTGAGAACAGCATGATCACAGATAACAATCATTGATTAAAGGCAGAGCGTAACTTTTCATGAAAAGTTATTATTTTTTTTCTGAAGGACACATCACGATCAAAATTTAATACTTACTGTTAATATTTAAATATCTTAGGAACAATTGTTTGTTTTTTCTTTTCTTTACATGAAATGAAAACAAACATATGGCATTGGGTTCGCGACACTATTTACGGGTTGGCAAGGAAAAGAAGTGTCAGAGCAACTATTTGGATAATTATAAAAATGATCAATTAAGGGGGTGGGGAGCGTGTACAGAGGTTGGCAATAGAACACACCAGAAAATAGTTCCTAGCTCTTTACTGCCATAGGCAGAGAGGTTTAAAAAAATCTTTAAGATTTGACATAGCCAAGATTTCCTCTTCCAGTTCTTAAGCTGTGAAGTAGAGTTTTTCCCCTGCTCAGAGCTCAATCTTTAAAAGCAATCCCCCCACGATCCAAAAGTTAGGAGCTCCTGAGTTTAGCTCTGACAAAAAATAACATGCCATTTTTGAAAAGCACACTACTGATGGGATTCTTTTCAAATGCCTTGTCTCAAATGGGAAACAAATATGGGATTGTGTAGCATGGCATGGATTTTTATGAGGGCCAGGATAGGGGAATCTTGTAGATAAGTCTCCTAGCTCAGGACTGGCTGGTGTTCCAGGCCACAAGGGCAAATAGATAGCAGAGAAATCTGCAAGGGGATGGGTGAAAAATCTCTTCCTGCAACTCCTCAAAAACTTTCTAACATGTGAGGTGGACACAAGTTATTTTTCAATCCTGTTGCTTTTCCAGAAAGGAACCATAATGATCCCTGCTCCCCTTTTAAAAATTAATCAGATTTTAAAGAGACTTTTTTTTTTTCAAATTTGCATTGCAATTACTATGTACCTGAGTGATAAGACATTTTCTGTCCTCATTCTTAAAACAAGCTATATCAACCAACAGTTCATGCGGGAATGTAAGACGCCAACACACAGTTACAAAGATCTGAAGGAAATACACAAACCGCAACACACAGGCACAAAACAACAGCCACAAGTATCAGTCACTACCAACAGAGTTTGCAGGACTCTAGAAGCCAGTCGCTTCTGGAAAGAGCAACAGTACCAGCAATTATATTTAATATCTATGGTATATTGGCATATAAAGAAATAGCAGTGATAAAGACAGCCCAGCTTTTAAAAAAACCTAAGTCCTTATTCAGCAATTAGCCAATCAGAAAGCAGGTCACATCTTGTTAGCTGCATTAATTACATTAAATGTTATGAATTCTCTATGGCTCCGTTGATAATTCAAGCAAATTGTGTTTTATTTTATACTGCAAAACTAAACTGAGTCTCTTTCCAGAGTTAAGAGTCAATCTTCAATCTAACATTCCACCAAACCTATTCCCTAAAAGCACTTTGGCATAAATCCTCTGGGTATTTTTTTTTCCCCTCTGCAGAGAAGACCAAATTCCTAGCAATTTCTACTTCCTAAAGTGACTTTGGTGCACCTATAACAAACTCCTTTTCAGAACACTTCAGCACAATGCCCCAACTTATAGGTAGATGGGTGACCCAGCAGCACCAAGACCTGTCAGCTGAGCCTGCACAGAGAAAAGGTCCACTGACACCAAATGTTTAAATTGCAGGAGGGGGGGTCTGGAGTTTTGCATTGAGAAAAGTTCTGAAAGTCCTGTTCTCTGCTCCCAGAGTTACTCATTGCCTCCCTGGGAGGCTGAGTTTCCCTCTTTCAGGCACAAGACCCCAAATAGGCAAAAACTAAAACTGACTTTCACATTCAGCCTGCTGGTGTCCGAAGGGCCAGGCAGCGCCAGGAGAAAGTCAAGACTCCCCCTGCCCCAAGCAACTGGTTTCTGAAAGCAACACAGAAATACACACACCCAGGTGGCCCTCCAGGGCTAGTTCTGAAAAGTGGGCAGGGTGACTCTTCTGCCCCCTTTACCTCAATGCTGGCGACCCTGAAAAGCAAATACAGGTCAGAGCAGGCTTCCCCCGGGATTAGAAAACAAATAAAAATAAATAAAAGGTCTGGATGCAAATGATCACCCTTGCCATTACATCTCAAGAAACACCAACAGGAGCGACTCCGAGTTCTGGGAAGGGAACATTTCTGGGAGCAAGCGCTGGGTTGTCTCTTTGGAGATTCCGGCAGAAACTGTCCCCTGCTCCAGGAGTTGCTGTCCCTAGACATCCCCCGTGCAAACTAGTGGGTCTGTGCTGGCACTCGTCCCCACGTTCGGGGTGGTATCTAGTGGGACACTTCCCATCTGTAGAATTCTGCCAGAAACCCCAGGAAAAGCCCGTGCACAGTTTGCAAAAAAAAAAAAATTACACAAACACACAGCCGGGTTGAAGTACTCACCTCTGAGCGAGACTGCAGTCTCTTGTTCATCTCATAGATGCGGTACTCTGGCTGTACCACATACGGTGTGTGTCTCCTATAAAATGGGCCGAAAGGAGATGAATAGAAGGGGTCATGCGGTGTGCTGGACATCTTGCCTGCTTGTCGGGAATCAAGCTAAACAGAGTATCAGTAACGTTTGCAGAGCACATGGGCTGTGTGCTTCGCAGTACAAAGTAGGCGCACGCACACACGCTCGCTCGCACACACGGAGGCAGCCAGGCAGGCGGAGCACAGGCTGGGAACTGCTGTCGGAGCCCTCGGTAGCTCAGAGGAGAGGGAGAGCGGGAGGGAGGGAGAGAGGGAGGGAGGGAGAGAGGGAGGGAGCACGGGAGAGGAGGGAGAGGGAGAGAGCAGGAGCTCCAGAGAGGGAGGGAGGGAGGGAGGTTGGTAGGGAGGAAGGGAAGGAAGGAGGGAGAGAGAGAGAGGGAGGGAAGGAGGCAGAGGGAGAGAGAGAGAGAGGAGCTGGATAGCTTTAGGCACCACTGCTTGTTTTTAAAGAAGCAGTTTGTGGAGAGGTCATTTCCTGTCCACACTGTAGACTAGTTCAAAAATATAATTCTCCTCACAGCCTGACAAGAGGTCTGAGGTTTGGTTTTAATTTTTTTTTTTTCCTCTAGCCAGGACCCTCCACAACCTGATTGCTAGGCTTGTTAGCACAGAGGGGGTTTAACCGCTGGCTAAGCACCCACCTCTGACAGCCACTCTGTTGGGATGTCCCAGAAATGGGATTACTCCAAAATACAGAAGCACCAGCACCAAGGTAGCTCCCCCCCTCCCCACCGTCTGAATTTGGGCTGGTGGTTCACTCACTGCCAAGACTTATCTGGGGACTGACCTGCCCCCTTAATTTACCTTTACTTGCTGTTGCTCCATTTTTCTCATTCTGCCCCCTCCACGCCCCATCCCTCCCCAAGCCCCTCTCTTCCCAGCCCCTCCACACCCCACTCCTCCCCAATCCCCTCTCTTCCCAGCCCCCTCTCTGAGGTTCAATGAAAACAATCATTCTGAATGTGGAATTTCTAAAGTACAGTTATAGGGCAATGGATTTTGTCTTCCTAGGAGGGGGAAAAAAAAATCCAAAAATCAGACCTCCTCAAATGATAGGAAAAACAAAGAAGGAGAAAACTCTCTACCAAAAAGACCATGAAAAATTCAGTTGAGCGGGAAATCGCAGAGATAATCGAACGGACCATCCCCAATAACATGTCCAGCTCTGAGGGGGACAAAGTATTTCTTTTACAACATGGGTCAAGAGTATAAATCTTTTCCTCACTGTGGTATGTGACAAGGGGAAGGAAACCCTACAGCCCACAGGAGAGAGAAGAATCTTTGCAGAGAAGGAAGGCATCTGAAAGATGATCAAATTCTGCTGGACCCAATGCTAACCAGGTAATACTTGAAGCCTATTCACAGAAAATTTAAATGTATTGACCTAACACCTAGCTAGGTCAGTGGTATGTAGGAAATAAGGCCGAAGACCACCAAAAACATGATGAATACAAGACCTGAATGCAAATGCATGCAAATGAGACATTTCCTCTTTTTAATAAGCAGATTAATTAACTTTCTGCCCCCATCCTGGCTTGGGTATCTCCAAGTCACTAGCCAACAGGGGACAAGGGATTGCTAATTCTGTAATTGACACTATTAAAAATACTCAGGCACCAAAGTGTCCCCCAAATGCTGTCTTGATCAGTCCTTTCCCATAACTGCATGAAATGCCTGCAGAGTCCACCCCATCCTTCCTGCAGCAAAGCCCAACGCAGTGAAGTCGCTTGCCAGGATGAGATTAGGGGAGGGATTACACTAAGGCTGCTTGGAACTTGTGCTAGGAGACCCCAAGGCAGGCCAGAATACTTGGTTTCAGGTTTCATTACAAATCCAAAAGCTGGACCAAATTGGCTGCAAGGTTTGTCAAAACACATAACCTTCTAAAGACAGTATTTCAAACAATTTTGGTGTGATTTATGTTTTGGTATGGCAGCCACTGCAAAACTTAGCAGTTTCTTATGGTTAAATTCCCAAACTTAAGACTTTGCATGAGTTTGGAGTCTGCCTGAGTTGGCATAGACATTGCCATCTCAGAGCAAGAATCAAAGTCACACCTAGGCAGGGTGTACAGCCCACCAGTCATCACAAACGGACCAGCTTAAACTGCCATTTAGGGGAAGAACCTCTTTCTGAATCAGGGTATGTTTTGCCCTTGTTAGTTCTTCTGGACTATTCTAAGTTATAGCTGGAAACACGTCTTGCTTTTAATACCCAAAGATTCCAAAATCAGGACTGTCTGAAACTTGGCAACTCTTGAGTCAGACCCATAGAACTCATCTCCGCTACTTCAAGAGTCTCCAAATTGGTCTCCCTGCTCACAGAGCCACAGATCTCTCCTAACTTGTGATTTGCCCTCATTCAACTCAGAATGTTCACTGTAGATAAATAAAACTGGTATCTCATGTTTTTACCCTCCCTATTTCTCCCCTGCCAGCTAGGCTGGGCACAGTGGCTCACACCTATAACCCCAGCAGTCTAAGAGGCAGAGGCAGGCAGATTACCTGAGCTTAGGAGTTCGAGACGAGCCTAAGCAAGAGGGAGCCCCCGTCTCTACTAAAAATAGAAAATAATTATCTGGGCATCATGGTGGGCACCTCTAGTCCCAGTTACTTGGAAGGCTGAGGCAAGAGGGTCATTGGAGCCCAAGATTTGAGGTTATTGTGAGCTATGATGCCAGGGCACTCTACCCAGGGAGACAGAGTGAGACTCTGTCCCAAGGAAGGAAGGAAGGAAGAGAGAGAGAGAGAGAGAGGGAGGGGAAAAGGAAAAGAAAAAGGAGGAGGGAAGGAAGGAAGGAAGGGGAAGGAAGGGGAAAGAAGGGGAAGGAAGGGAAGGGAAGGGGAGGGAAGAGAGGGAAGGGAAGGGGAGGGAAGGGAGGGAAGGAAGGAAGGAAGGAAGGAGAAAATGTCTCAGCTCTTAGGCACACAGCACAGAGACTCAGTAGAACCTGCACTCCCATGCTCTCTCCCTCTCACCCTCTCTTCTCTCTCTTTCCCTCTCTCTCTCAACACATATCTATTTATTTATTCATTGTTTATCCATTGATTCATTTATCTGCTATTCTTGATCCTCTTAAAGTTACAACCTTCTTTCGTGCCTGACCACATCTGTACTTGCCTTTCCTGTTTGCCTGCAAACTTCTACTCATCCTTCCAGCCAAATAAATAAACTGTCTCCTCCCCATTAAACCTTTCCCAATGATGCCTTCATTAGTTTATTTATTCAACAAGTCTTCCTCCCACAGTGGATAAGGCGTAGCTAGCAGCACCAGCCAGTGCGCACTTCAACCCCTGCGGAGCCCCTCTTCCTTGCTGTGTGAACTAAAGCAAAGGCCTCACCCTTTCTGTGCCTCCGTCATCTCACTAGGACAATGAGGACGATGGCAGCAACTAGACCATAAGATCGCTGCACAGGATTAGCTAAGACATCTGAATGTATTTGCACCCGTTGCTCAGGCAATGCTAAAATTCTTAGGTACCTGATATCTGCTTAGGTGCTAGGGGAGTTTTGAGAGGCCATGGTAGCAAAGCAGGTGGGCTACTTGCCACCCTGCCCTCGCAACTTAGGGAGGATAAGAGGGAGAGAGTGTTGGAAAACTAGTAAACATGTAGGGACACCCCTTCAAATTATAGTGCATGCTTTGATGGAAACAAAAGGAAGAGATGGAACATGATTCCCCTGTGGGTCAGCAGTGTCCCCTCCATATTCTTCTATTTAGAGGACTTACACATAAAGTCACAGTGCCTGACACTTGTTCAGCACTTCGTATATGCTAGACAATTAATTTTAGGTAACCTATGAGATTCGCTTCATTATTAATTCCATTTTACTGTTATGGAAACTGAGGCTTCAAAGGGGAAGAAAGTTCTTCAAGGTCAAGCAACCAGTAAGTGACAGATGAGATTCACCTCCAGTCTGCCTCCCTGTTAGGTCTTAGGCATGTTGCTGCTCAGAGCCCAGGTTCATCCTCATCTTGAAGACATCTCTGGTTTTAGAAATTATTTTTTTAAAGTAGATTAAAAGATGAAAATGTCTTTTTTTATTTATATAGATGTATGGGGTACCTATATAATTTTATTACATGCAAGATTGTGTCCTAGTCAAGTCAGGGTGTTAGGGTATCTATCACACAAGCAACGAACATCATACTCATTACCTAATTTCTCGTCATCTGCCTCCCCATCACCTCCTGTCTCTGATTTTCCTCCTGTGGGCAGTGTGGTCCCAAGCCCATAATAGGCACTCCAGTAGACTTGGTTAAAGGGAAGGAGAGGTGAGAGGATGACATGGCTCCCATCAACTGAGGTTTATTTTCCATCTTGATTAACTTCAGACCTCCATGTACCCCTGCCTTGCTTCCATCCTTCTCCCTGAACTTTCTCAAACCACTCTCACATTATTGTCTGAAGTCTCCCACTATGCACTCCCAACACCACACTGGTAGGGTCTGATCTTTGTTCCATCAGGTTACCTGACTGGTTTTTTTTTTTGGCCAGGGCTGGGTTTGAACCCACCACCTCTGGCATATGAGACTGGCGCCCTACTCCTTTGAGCCACGGGCGCCACCCTTACCTGACTGGTTTTATCACTTGTTTGTCTGTCTTCTTTCCTGCTTCATGAGGGACCTACTATGACTTGCCTTCTTCTGACCCAGGGCTGAGGCTCAGAAGGGAAAAAAAATGAAGTCCTTATTTTAAGACTCAAGGAACTCCTTCAGAAAAGCAGTATTTACTTACAAACTCCAAGCATAACAGTTCTATTACCCCCAGTGACTGAGGCCTGCTCCTCTGTGTATTGTTTTGCATGTGGAGCACTGAGTACATCCCCCAAGTCATCATGCAGAAGTTCAAGATGCTCTGAAAGCTGGCCTGACCTTCACGCCAGGGACTTTATCCAGCCAGGTTCACTTCAAGTTTAACTCACAGCCTGATTATTGCCCCATCAATGTGAAACACTTGCCCACAGTTTAAAACATGAAGGATTTCACACGCAATCCAGAATTTTGCCTTCTCTTGAAAAATCCTAAGCCATGGCCACCCATGACCCGTCCCTGTCTGCGTGGTCCTGTGCAGCTGGACCTGGGGCTTAGTGTTTGTAACCCACAATGGTTTCCATCTCTAACACTTCCAGGCTCCATTTACCTGCCTGAGTCATTGTCCTTTTTTTTTGAGACAGAATCTCACTCAGTCACCCTAGGTAGAGTGCCCAGGCTAGGCTGCCATGACATCATGGCTCACAGCAAACTCAGAATCTTGGCCTCCAGCAACCCTCCTGCCTCAGTCTCCCAAGTAGCTGGGACAGGCACCCACCACAACACTTGGCTCGTTTTTCTATTTTTAGTAGAGACAGGATCATGTTCTACTTGGGCTGGTCTTGAACTCCTGAGATCAGGTAATCCACCCAGCTCAGACTCTCAAAGTGCTGGGATTACAGGCATGAGCCACTAAGCCCTGCCTTATCCTTTTAATTAATCTATCCAAATGATTCCTTCAAAATTCTTTTTTTTTGTTTTAGACAGAGTATCGCTTTGTTGCCCCCTGATAGAATGCCATGGTATCATAGCTCACAGCACCTCAAACTCTTGGGCATAACTGATTCTCTTGCCTCAGCCTCCCACGTAGCTCGGACTACAATGCGCAGCTATTTTTAGAGGTGGGGTCTTGCTTTTGCCCAGGCTGGTCTGGAACTCCTGAGCTCAGGCAACCCACCTGCCTCGGACTCCCAGATTGCTGGGATTACAGGCATGAGCCACCATTCCCAGCCTCCTTTTCAAATTCTTAAATCAAGCTTTCTTTGCTTCAAAAAGCTAGTTTTCTTACCTCTCTTCGGTTCCCTACTCTGCCCTACTTTATTTCTATGCCCTATGCTTTTGTCTGCCTCTTATTATTTAAATAAGTATTTAACTAATAGGTACAGGTGGGGTGCAGCTGAGAGGTGCTGAGTGGTTAAGACAAAGACAGAGACATGAATAAAGACAGAACCACAGACAAAGAGAAAGACACAGAAGGGACAGTCTCTGCCTTCCCGTGACTTACAGACATGCAGAAATACACTTCTTTCATTCAACCACATATTCTGAGCCCATGCTAAGCACCATACCCGGGACAGGGAATACAGGCCAGGATCAAAACCAAATGAAACATGGAAATAATGCCCAATTCCATGGTTTTTACAATAGAGAGACAGTCTAGAATCATCTTAAAAAAAAAAAAAAACTTTGAGGCAGCCTCATTGACTTGGCTTAAATAGTGACTCCTGAATTCCACTGTACTATATGACCTTGGGTATTTAACTTCTTTGTGCCTTAGTTTTCTGATCTGCAAAATGGGGCTAATAGCAATCCTATAATTCTTAGGAGGACCACATGTTTATGCATGTAACTGGATTAGAACAGGGTCTAGCATTTAGTAAGTGCTCATCATTACTACTCTTGTTATTAGAAGAGATAACAGGAATTAACTGATATCCGAAGTAAATGTAAAGGATTACTTTGAAGACAGAGGATAGGTTAGAATAAAGAGTAGGGACTGGGCAGTGGAGATGGGGCAGGAAAATTCCAAGGCACATGGTAGACATCTTCAAATTTATAAATGAAATGCTACTCTATAAGGAACGTTAAAAAAAGGAGGGATTCCCTCAAACTAGTTAACTCAAGAAGGTTTCCCAGGGAAGTCTGCATTTCTGTTGAAGATAGTAGTCACAGAGACAAAGATAAAAGTTTCAGAAGGGTCATACCAAGCAGAGGGGACACTCTGGAAATGAAAACATTTGACCTCAAGCAAAGTCAAGAAACTTCCTGAAAGTAGGGACAGAAAAAAGATGTTGAAGCCCAATTTTAGATAGCCCTAAGTACCATTTTAAGAAATTTTCAGTTTATGGCAAGAGCACTGGGGAGCCAGGAAATGGCAAGCTAAGTGCTTTGTTCAAGCAACATGACTTACAAAAGCAGGAAGAATGGAGTGGAGTCACAGGAACCCAAGAACTGAGCCATGATTTGGGCCGTCCACCTTGGTCAACAGAGTCCCTGGCACACAGCTACTCAGAGAACTCTCTTGGCACATGCAAAGTCTGACAATGAAGTTTGCAAACTCAGCTTCCATACCTCATTGCTGAATATCACTATGGTCACCTCTGAAGTATTCCCCATGGAAAGCTGGGTGCTGACACCAGTGCCTAACCCACCCTTCAAAGCCATTTTGGAACTTTTTCTGGAATGGCCATTGAAGCTGAGAAGGGACACAAAGAAAAGGTGTCTCAGGAAAAGGAGGAAAGCCTGGCCTGCTGAACACGGAAGTCTGGAGGGACCCATAGGAAGATTCACCATTCAGCAACTCTTACCAAAAAAAGGGGGGGAAAGAGCATGGGTGTGAGGTAACCTAGGTAACCAATGACCAACAGAAAATGGCAATACTGCCTGGAGGTGCAGAGAGGCCAATGAAAGGGCTGCAAACAATTTTGAACAGAGAGAAAGAGGGTATGTATGCCTCCACCCTGCCCTTGCATCCCTGTCTCTCATCTCTCATCTTTCATGAGAGGGACCCACTTCCAGCTCTCCTTGGAAGTGCTCTAAACTTTCCCTTCATTCTTAAATAAAACTCCTCTTTGTTATAGTAAAACCTGTGCATAGTTACTTTTACCTATTCACCCTCCCCACCGCTGCTCCAGTTTTACTTTTCGTTTCCATCCACTTTCACTTTTGATTCTCCCAGTGCCTCAGTCGAACTTTCTAGCTGAGCTGAGTAGTCAAACAAGGTCGACTGGGTTCAGGCAGCCAGGACAACCATCCCCAGCTAAAGCCCTTGTCTTATTATCCTTGATATCCTGAATGTCATCCAAATGTCTTCCTTTCAACATTACCTTTATCTTCTAGTAAAGAAAGAAGTCATTGGGAGCCAATCAGGTGAGTAGGGAAGGTGTTCCAAGATAGTTATTTGTTTGCTGTCTAAAAAACTCCCTCATAGGAAGTGCAGTGAGAGCTGGTGCATTGTTGTGTGGCAAGATCCATGAGTTATTGGCCAAGATTTTCACTTAAGGTTTTCCTGTTTGTCTGTCACTGTTTACTTGGTCTACATGCTTCTCATAGTCAGCTGACAATCTTGACTTGCAATTCAATGAATTTTTGCAATGTTTTCCTCAGTTCTGCTTGTTACTGATCACCTTCATCAGTGACACTTCTCTCTCTTTAGAAAACATTTAATACTTGTACACTGACATTTTCTTCATGGCCTATACCCATGAACTGAGACTAACATAGCCCTAATTTCACTTTCACTCTGTCAAGTTTAACAAGAAATTGACAAATGATTGTTCATTGCTCTAATTCTAGCTCTAGCAACCTTGCAATGGCACACAAAAATACACAGCAATAATGAATGCCACTCAGCAATACACTGCTACCTATCAACGCCAGCACAGCTGTGAGACACTGAAATACCAAGGTCATGACCCTTACCAAGCTGTCTGTACTGTGTTGCCACCAGAAGCACATGGTGGCAAGTTCTTGAACTTAATTTTCAGACCTCCAATGAAATAGACAACCCAGAACCAAAGTTAAAAAAGCTTTCTCATTGCACTTAGTCATTACTTAGAATTAAAATGTTTTGTGACTTTGGGAAATTCTTTTATTTTTATTTTTACTTTTTCAGAAACAGGTCCTTGCTCTGTTGCCCAGGCTGAAATGCAGTGATATGATCATAGCTCACTATAGCCTTAAACTCCTGGGCTCAAGAGATCCTGCTGCTTTAGTCTCCCAAATATCTGGTACTACAGGCACCTGCCACCATCCCTGGAAAAATAAAATAATTTTTATTTTCATTTTTTTTTTCTGAAAATGGTGTTTAGCTATGTTGCCCAGGCTGGTCTCAAACTCCTGGCCTCAGCCTCCCCACTTGCTGGGGTTACAGACCCACTGCAGCTGGCTAACTTTATGGAATTCCTAAATGCTGTCTTCTTGACAGCACCAGCGGTCATTATTTAGGCATTTAGGATTTACAAATGGAGTTTACAGTTAAAGAAGGCATTACCAACTTTATCAAAGAGCCTGGGAATCTGTCTCCACCCCACATTTTTAGAAGGATCTTAGGATGGAAATTTTACCTCCTTCATGTTTACATGGATGGAACTGGAAAATGTTCTTCTTAGCAAAGTATCACAAGAATGGAAGAAAAAGTATCCAATGTACACAGCCCTATTATGAAACTAATTTATAGATCTCAAACGAAAGCTACAACCTAATTCTAGCCTAAGAATATGGGGAGGGGGTTGGGTAGGAGAGGGGAGAAGGGCAGACGGGTGATGGGAGGGTGACTGGAAAGATCCCCTATATGGTCTGTCTAACAAGGGTACAAGTGAACTTTTCTAGAACTAGAGTATAAATGTTTCAACACAATAACTAAGTAAATGACACAAAGTCTATGTTAACCAGTTTGATGAAAATATTTCAAATTGTATATGAAAACACTACACTGTACCCCATGTTTGCATTAATGTATACAGCTATCTTGTAATAATAAAAAAAAAGATTACTTGTGGTAAAGGGAACATAAACAAATTCCCCTCTCCCTGGGGCTTTGCACAGCAGGAAGAGGCTAAGTGTAGGTGGGGATGCTGAGGAGTCAGGGGAGGAGGTCTCTGGGAACCATAAGAGGATCCTGTCCAATGTGGGGAAGAAACCATGGGACAGACTGAAGGGTTGGAAGGACAGTAAGGCAGAGGGTTAAGGATGGGATCCTCTGCCTCCTCAGGCACTGGGAGGATGGTGTGGTGCTTTGAAAGGGTCTTTGTCAATAAAACTGTAATTACTAGATGGAGAGAACAGGTGCAGAGCCAAGCTGGAGGGTTATTCACCAGCTCAGTCCATACATCAACGTAAGGAAACTGATTCAGGTGGCCAGGCTTTCCAGTGACTGCTGTTTAAACCTGTCAGAATAAAAAAGGATCAAAGGAACATGTAGGGGGCCAGCCCACACCAAGGGATTCTGAGGTGCCCTTTGGAGAACTTTACTCTGTATTCATCACCTTTGTCTGTGGAAAAAACATCTTTGATGTCTGAGAAGACAGTTCACGGGGGAGTCTAGTTTGGAAGAAGAAGAACTCATGCTGAACAGAGCAGAAGCACAAAGTATAATATGTTAACTAGACAAACAACATGAAATACAAACGAACAAAAGTATATGAATCTAAACTGTGCATTTAAGGCCAGAGCTTCTCACCAGCATCCCAGCGTTTCTAGCAATAGGTGTTGACACACATCTCTGGGAGCCCCCAACAGGCCAATAGCTCAGCAACCCAGGGTTCCTGTTTCTGACAGGCCAATAGCCTGGGAGTCCAAGGTTCCTATCCTACAGGTTTGCAGGCTGAGGCTCCCACCGGTATTCCAGTGTTTCCAGCAATGAGTTGCTCTAATGACACACACCTCTGAGAGCCTCTGACAGGTCAATAGCCCAGCAACCAGGTGTTCCTGTCCAAGACTCCTATCCCTTTTGCCTTCCCTCAGAGGTCCCTAAGAGTCCTAACCAATTCACAGCAAACAAATACAACAAACAGTTATATATTTCCACAATAGTCCACAACAACAAATAACCACAACAAAAAAATGAACATAATAATTACACTAAATGTCTGCAGATACTAGCCAAAAATAGATGTTTAAATGGCTTACCTTCAGAGGCAGACTCACAGATGAATTTGGGGGTGATTGTCAGCTGGTCTCCTGAGGGCTCCAGGTCCTCTGGGGGCCCTGGAATGTTTCCACAGTGCACCTCCCCTCAGAGGGACCATAGCCTGTTCCTCTCTTGGACGCTGTCTGAGGATTTGTAGTGCCAAGGTCTGAAGGATTTCACTGGGGTCGCCAAAATGTTATGCCTAGGAGTCTCTCAAAGGCCATACAACCAGACAAGTCAAAATTAAAAAGGAGTCCTTTTAATGAAGAGCCGACCAGTGACTGCCTCAGTGTCCCAACATGGGGTTTCTGAGAGCAGTCCCAAGTACTTAAGGGGTTGGGTTTTTAAGGCTTGGTCAGAATCCTGGTTGGCATGCAGGCTACCCAGATGTATTTAGGTAGGTTAGCAAGCATTGTACAGAAGCAGAATTTTGCAGTTAGTTAATCATACATCTGTGTTTCAGTACTTTCTCCACTTGATAGTTCTTAAAGATCAGTCCGGGGACGGTCAGTACTTCCCAGTCCATTTCTCAGGGGAGTTAGTAAAGCAAGAAGTCAGTGAGTGACTTTCCCATCTATCGTGGGAGTGAACAGGACTTACTCCATTTTGTTGAGGGCTTGTGGCCCAGAAATTTCCTAGGAGTTAACTGGTATTCTTCTACCTTAGTCTAGGCCTAATACTATGAATAAGTTAACTTTCATAGCAAAAGATACTATCCAGAAAATTCTAAATTAAGAATCTTGACATGAGGAGATTATCCCATATTACTGAGGTAAGCCTGAGACAATTTCACAAGGCCCTTAGAAGAGGGAGGTAAGAGTCAAAGGCCATGTGATGACAGATACAAAGTGACTGATGGCTTTGAAGCTTGAAGGAGCCACAGGCTGAGTCAGATGATCTTTGGAAGCTGGCAAAGGCAAAGAAATCCATTCTTTTCTAGTGCCCCCAGAAAGCAGCCCTAACAACACTTTACCTTTAGTACATTAAAAATGATTTTTAACTTCTGAGCTTCAGAACTGTCAGAGAATAAATTTGTATAGTTTTAAAGCACTAAGTTTGTGATAATTTATTATAGCATCCATAGGAAACTATCCCATTTTATATACAAGATAAATAAGGCTTAGAAGGTTAACATAGCTAGTCTGTGGTGCCAAGATTCAAAACCTGATCTAACCTAAAAGGTCCACCTACAATATTCTCTATTATACCATGTCAGATAAAAACTTCAAATTTTACAACTGAAAGTTTTTCAGCTAATGGACAAGTGATTGCATTTTGCTTTTCTGTGAGGAAATTAAATTATGTTTTCCATGTATTTGATATTCTATGTTTGTATTGACTTTTAATGACTTCAGATTTATCAGGTGAGAACTCAGTAAGCCTTAATTCATCCTTTTAAATTTTTCACCCCAAAGTCTGTATACAATACACAAAAGCTCCAGGCTATTTTTGTTTTAAATGTTAATAATCTACTCCCATAGTCACACCCTGGTCTTTGTGCACAAATTTGGTGATCCACCCCCTCCATTCCTGCTTTCCAGGCCCTTCCCTTTGTGCCCTACACTTCATTGGACCAAGACTCCTGACTGTGTTGTTAGGATGAACACTGTGAGCCAACACTTCAAATTCCCTCTGTGTGTCCAAGTGCTTGAGCCCTCAGACTTTCCTCTACACTAGCCTGCACTTTGAAAATCTGTATCAACTCAACTTTTTTCTTTTGGTTACCTGGACACTGAGGGGAATGATGCAGATTTTAGCTCATCAAATTTATTGTTCTCAAACACCACTCATACCTTTTTCTATTTCCTTAGTCTTTTGTACATTTCACAATGACAGTTACAACTCAACAGCACTTTATTATTCTCATGTCTTTTTTTTTAAACTTTTGAATAATTTTTATTTTGTTATATTGTCTTTTCTAGACAATAATTTACATTTTAAATGTATTAACTTATGTACATTCTCCTGATTGTAAGCTAATGAGACAGTTTTCTTTCCTTTTATTAAACTTTATTCTTCAAGTTTATTGAGCCAGTGATAGTTATGTATCTCTTTACATTCATAGATTCATTGAGAAATTATTTTCATTGCTTCTCAAACTCCAGATAATTAAAAAATATCCATATCATCTTATCATACAGAAATGTGCTACAATTAGCACTTTAGTATATTTAATCTCAGACTGTAGCAACCTATGTAGTAACAACTTATGTAGCAATTATGTAGAAAGATATGTAGGGACTGGCACAACAAGTTTGAAGAGACAAAGTGGCAGTTGACCAGGACAGCAGTCTTGCAGCGACAAAGTGGCAATTACTGGAAGTTAAGGAACAGACATTGGCAGTTGGAAATTGGTGAGCTGTGGAATTCCAGTGAAGGGGTGGGGCTCAGGAGAAAGGAGCTTATTCTCAATAAATAGAAGCTGTGGTGGGTGCTTGAAGCTTTTTCCCCAACACACATGGGGAGGCCCACCTCCTGCAAGCTTCGAGTTTACAATCCATTATCTGGCCTGCTTCCTTGGTGATGGCACCAACATTCCAGTGTAGTCAGCAGGATAGCAGATGTGGACGGAAGGGGAATATCACTCTGAGTAAGTGTAATCTTTGGCCATATGGTAGGAGGGAGTTACGGGGAGGGAAAAGGGCCTCTCCATCCAGATTGACCAAGGGACATGTAGCCTTTGGCCACCATAGGTACTTACCAAGGGGACAACATCACTTAAAGTGCATAAGACCCCTGGCAAATCATAGGTTTCCTGTAATAGGTAACTTACCAAAGAACAGGATCACTTGGAGTAAGTGAGACACCTTTAGTAAATCATAGGCATCTACCAAAGGCATACTAAGACCTTTGGCAAATTAATAAGCCACTCCCTATCTGTCCTACGAAAGGGAATGACAATTGAACTGGGAGAGAGCTTTTTATTTTTATTTATTTATTTATTTATTTATTTATTTTGAGACGGAGCCTCAAGCTATTCCCCTGGGTAGAGTGCCATGGCATCACAGCTCATAGCAACCTCCAACTCCTGGGCTCAAGCGAGTCTCCTGCCTCCGCCTCCCAAGTAGCTGGGACCACAGGCGCCCACCACAACG
>CAUYQV010068466.1:0-75749 GCA_963574575.1 Galagoides demidoff | reverse complement strand
TTTGATACAATGACTAAGCAAATGACATGAAATTTATGTTAACCAGCTTGATGAAAGTATTTCAAATTGTATATGAAAACAGTACAATGTACCCCATGTTTGCATTAATGTATACAGCTATCAATTAATTTAAAAAAAAGAATTGTCTTAGCTATACGTTTTTTTGGGGGGGTTCCATACAAAATGAAGTACTATTTTTTCCAGTTCTTCAAAGTATGATGTTGGTATTTTAATGGGGAGTGCATTGAATCTGTAGATTGCTTTGAGTAGTATAGACATTTTAATAATGTTGATTCTTCCCAGCAAAGAGCATAGTATGTTCTTTCATTTGTTAATGTCTTCTGCTGCTTTTTCTTTCTTTCTTTTCTTTTCTTTTCTTTTCTTTCTTTTGCAGTTTTTGGCCAGGACTGGTTTTGAACCCGCCACCTCCAATATATGGGGCTGGCACCCTACTCCCTTGAGCCACAGGCACTACCCTTCTGCTATTTCTTTTCTTAGGGTTTCATAACTCTCTTTGTGAAGATCTTTCACCTCTTTATTAGCTATTATTTTAGTAGAAAAATGAATAGAAGTGATGATAGAAGATATACTTGTCTTATTCATGATCTATAAGAGAGGAAACCTTAGTCTTTCACCATTAAGTAGGATATTAACTTCGGATTTTTTCACAGATGCCTTTGCCAAGTTTAAGGAGTTTCCCTTTATTTTTACTGTGTTGAATTGTATCAAAATCTTTTTCAGCATATATTGATGTGGTTATATTTCATCTCTATTTGGTTAATTGGTTAGTTACATTGTATGATTTTTTTAAACATTAAACCAAAGTTGTGTTCCTTAAATAAACTATTTGACCATAAGGTATTTTTAGCATATTATTAGATTCAATTTGCCAATACTTTATTGAGAAGTTTTCATGAGGAATATTTGATCTCTGATTTTTTTCTCTTATAAAACTTTGTCAAATTTTGTTATTAGGGTTATATTGGTCTCATAAAATAAGAATTATCTTCTCTATTTTCTAAAATAGTTTGTGTATAATTTGTATTATTTCTTACTTTATCCATGATAGAAATTACCAATGAAACCATTTGAGTCTTGGCTTGGCACCTGTAGATCAGCAGTTAGGGCTCTGGCCACATACACGGGGGCTGGTAGGTTCAAACCCTGCCCACACCTGCTAAACAACAATGTCAACTGCAACAAAAAAAATAGCCAGGCCGTGGCAGGCACCTGTTAGTCCCAGCTACTTGGGAGGCTGAGGCAAGAGAATTGCTTAAGCCCAAGAGTTTGAGGTTGCTATGAGCTCTGATGTCACAGTACTCTACCAAGAGCGATATAGTGAGACTATCTCAAAAAAAAGAAACCATTTGAGTCTTGAGTTTTCTTTGTAAAGTTATTTTTTATTAAAAATTCATATAATAAATATATGATTATTCCAATTTCTCACTTCTTGAATCACTTTTGGGAAGTTGTATTAAGATATTTGTCCATTTCATCCCATTGCTAAATTTATTGGCACAATTTGTTCATAATTTTATTTTCCCATTAAAATCTGTAAGATATGTAATGATATTTCTTCCTTTATATGTGACCTTGGTAGTTTATATGTCTCTACATATCTCTTCATTTGTACTACTGGGATTTATCAATTTTATTAAAATTTCAACTCTTTACCCTCTTCTAATCCAGGCACTTACAGCTATACATTTCTAAACACTGTCTTTGCTATAACCCACAAATTTTAAAATATTGTATTCTCATTATCACTTAACTCAAAATATCTTCTTATTCCCTTATTTTTTCTTCTTTCAACCATGGATTAGACATGTGTTATTTAATTTCCAAATATTTAAGAATTTTCTCAATTTTTTATTGATTTTTAATTTCCTTATGTCCATAGTATATACTCTATAATGTAAAAATCTTTACAAATTTATTAAAATTTGTTTTATGGCCTAGAATAAGTCTACCTTGATGAACATTCCATAGGCATGTGAAAAAAATGTTTATTCCATAGTAATTGGGTACAATGTTTTATAAATGTCAATTAGTTTGAGTTGGTTGATAGTATGCTCAGATTTTCTATATCCAAATTGAAGTTTTGTCTGCTTGTTCTATTAATTACTGACAGAATGGTGATAAAATCTCTGACTATTCTTTCCATTAGTTCTGTCAGATTTTGTCACTGGAATTTTGCTTTATTATTACATAAATATGAATCATAAATCATAAATATATTTATGATTCTGTCTTCCTTGTGAATTATTCCCTTTGTGATTTATAAATGTCCCTTTTATGTCCTGCAAAACTTTGTCTTAAACTCTTCAGAAAGTAATACAGCCACACCAACTTTCTTGTTCTTTGGCTGCCATATCACTTCCCATACTTGTATGTCCAATTTATTTCTATATGTCTTAAAGTACATCTCTTATACACAGCATATATTTGTACTTGCACCCTTATCTAATCTGATGATCTCTGACCTTCAATTGGAACACTTTACATTAAATGTGATTTATACCACACTTACATATAATGTAATTATTGGTATGGTGTGGTTAAGTCTACCCCCTTGCTATTTGTTTTCCATTTGTCCCTTCTGTTACATGGTTCTGTTGCTTCTTCTGTTGGTATTTTATTTCTATTTATTCTTCTGATTTCTTACTTTCAATTATTTTTTAGTGTCCTCCAGGGCTAGGGATCCACTAATTTATCAGAGTCTATTTAGTACTTAAATTGTACTACTTCTTACTTGACATTTACCACTTTCTTCTTCACACTTTTCATTTTTTAACATTTGGCATATCCTTCCTCATGCTTCATACATTACACTGCACAAATCTAATGACGTTACAATGTACAAATCCATTCATTTACAACTCTCAACATTTGTGTGTTTAATTCATATATAAAGTCCACCTTATCAAGCTATTATTTTTGTTCTAAACAGTCACCTTTTAAGGAAATCATGAGGTGATAAAAATAATCTTTCATATGCACCCTTTTATTTGCCAATCCTGGCACTCCTTGTCTTCCTCCTTTCTGAAGATTTGGGTTTCCATTTCCTGTCATTTCCCAGCAGCCTGAAAAATGGCCTTTAGCATTTTTTGTTTTATTTTATAGGCCTGCTGGATCCAAGTTCTCTTGGCTTCCATTTATCTGAAATGAAATGTCTTCATCTGACCTAATTTTTCTAGATATAAAATTCTGAGTTGACAGGATTCTCCCACCACCCTTCTCCACATCCATCAGCAGTTTAAAGACATGTTCATTGTCTTTTGACCTCCACTGTTTCTGATTTGTGAGCAAACATTCTTATTGCTCTCTTGTGTCTTTTTTTCTCTCTGACTGCTTTCAAGATTATCTTCTACGTTTTCAGCAGTCTGACAATGATGTACCTACATGAGGCTTTCTTGGTATTTATTTACCTTTCACTGAATTCAATTATTTTCTTCAATTAGTAAGTAAATGTTCTTTCATCAAAGTTGGGAAACCTTTGCATTATTTACGTATATGTTTTTCCTACCCCATGTTTTCTCCTCTTTTTAGGACTCCTATAATACACGTTAGGCCAGTTGATATTTTCGAAATTCTATTTATCTTTCCTTTGTCATCTTCCATCTGCTAAACTCACTTCAGGTGTAGTACTTTCCTATTCTAGAATTTCCATTTTGTTTCTTTTAATGAATTTTTTCTCACTAAGATTCCCTATCTGTTGATTCAAACAGACTTTTATTTTTTTAATTCTATAAACACATATATTCAGATGGCTGCTTTAAAATCTTTGCTAAGTCCAACATTTGGGTCATATCACATTCTGTTTCTATTATTACTTTATTCTTGACTATAGTCTTATATCTTTGCTGGTCCTGTATCTTTGATTATGTAGTAATTTTTTACTGGATATTATGATACCTTATAGAGACTCTGGATTCTGTTATCTTCTCTCTGAAGAGTTGATTTGTATTCTAGTAAGCAGTCCAGTTACCAGCAAATCACTTTTAAATTGTGTAGGCTTTGTCTTATGCTTTGGTATGAAAGATATGTAGTAGCCCAAGCTGTTTCCTAAGTACCTCAAACTCGGCAGGAATCAACTTCCAACATATGTCTCCCCTGAAGATCTTGTCAAGACTTGGTTTTAGTCTTTCTTAGGGAGAGTGTAGAGCAGTGGCCTTCAAATGGAGCGGGTTTTCTCCCCAGGTGACATTTGGCAATATCCTGAGACGTTTTGGATTGTCAAAACTGAAGTGGGAGGCACTACTGGCATCTAGTGAGTAGAGGCCAGGGATACTGCTAAACACCCAGGACAGTGCTACATTACAAAGAACTTTCTGTCTCACAATATCAAGTGTGCCAAGACTGAAAAATACTAGCAAGACTTACTCTAGGACATGGCCCTTACTCCTGCATGGTGGATTAGCAAGGCATTAATAAGACCCTCCACTCTGCCTGGAATGGACCTCCAATGACTTTGTTGCTCTCTTATAAGCTTCATTTAGTCTTGCTCTGCAGATGCTATTTAATGGGAGAATTTGTAATATTACATTGAAGGGAGTAAGCAGAGCAATAATAACAATTTCTACAATGGCAATCTTTACAATGTAGCTACTTCTGCTTTTAGAGCTAAGAATTTTTAGTTCAAACTATTATCTCAACGCAAACGTTTATCTTCTTTTGAGCACTGAACTTAATGTCTCTGAAAACATGTCAGTATATTTATATGATGATGTTTATTTGATGTTTGTACATAATTATGTTGAATACCAGATTCTGAAATTCAAAAAAGTAGCTTAATCTGACAATACCAGAAGTTATAAATGCTACCCATGTGCCTAAAAAATTACTTGATTAGGAATTAACTTACACATATGACTGTGAATGCTGTTGGCAAGGAAACCTAGCCCTTTATGTCACGTTTTACTAATATCCATTACTACTGGCTTCTCTTACTAAGGGAGTTAATGATAGGATACCATAATCAAGGAGCCAATGTATAAATAAGAATAAATTTAAAGGCTGAAGACAAAGGAGTTTTATGACTGGGTACCATGGATAAGATATACCACCTAACTTTAGACAAAAAGGGTATCAGGACCCATCACAGGCATGTTTTATCTCAAGCTCTAAATTTGCCACTGCCTTCTTACTCATGTAAATTCTTCTTCCATCCTACCACAAAAATCCAACTTCAACTCAGATGAAACAATGAAGGGTATTGCTTTTATCCATGCACTGTCTTTCTAATCCACAAACTAATTTCTCTCTCTCTTCACTTACACAATGTAATACATTATTAAAATAAAATTATCCTCACACTATGAATTTTACTTTCTTAGTTGGTTTGGAATCTATTATACTACCTAGTAAAACATACCTGTTCTCGGGCATTAGAAAATCAAGACATTCTGATATAGGTAAGTAGAGACAAGACAAATGGGCCAATCAAGTAACCTAAACATTTGTACCCTCGTATTAATCTGAAATTTAGAAAATAAAAACAAATAGTTTCTAATAAGTAATGATGGTCATGTCTAAATACTAATTTATTTATTGCATCGACTTTTATGTCTTTACCATGGTGCTTTTTTTTTTACTATTTTCTGAGCAGACTACAGAGTTACAAATACACTTGACTTTCTAAGAGTATTCAGTTTTGTTGCTTTTTGTTCTTGTTTATAAACTCAGAAAGTAAAGTCAATTAGATTTCCATTTAATTTTGTTAAATGCAAAATGAAATAGTAATCAATTTCTATTTGATGAATACAATAATTGCTAAGCTTACCAAGGTTAGAAATGCAAATGGTAATATGTATATTCACAATTCATACTCAATAAAAGGAAGAGAATTAGCTATGCTAAAAATAAACACAAATATAATATTTGAAACCCAGAAAATATGTAACAAGACTATTTTTCAAAGATAAACACTCTTAGTGCTTATCATTTTAATGATCTCACCTGCCAGGTTGCTGGCTACAAAAGAGGTACTTTAAAGACCAGGGTCAACATGTTATCATTTGGGCTTACAATCATTTTAACTATATAATTTTACGTATTTAAATGAATCATGCATCAGTGATTTTTATAAGGATAATATGGCATCCAACAGATAAATATCTTGAATACATAACTTCTGCTCATATTACCCTTTCTAATTACCACATGATGCTTTGATTTTAAATGAAAAAAATAAATATATCTGTTTTCCCAAAAAGATTACAAAATGAGTACTTTGTTTTAGGGCTTATATTTATTTTCCAATTATGTTTATTGAACTTACAGGCAATATAGTATTTTGATCTCTCTATGACATTCTACAACACACAAAAAAACTACAACTCAGGTGTCAATAGCAATAATTACTGAAGTTTGAGCAAGCAATTTACAATTATCTGCTATTAAGAAAAAATGGATTCAAAAGACATGTAATTGCAAAATAGTATTTATATGTGTTAAGACATAAATAGCCAATATAACATTAATACCTCAGGCATTTTTCTAATTGTGATATTTATGCAAATTTTTAAAATCGAGAAGCACTTTGTCTAGTCACAATGATCATTAAAAAGAAAATACATAAAAGTGTCTGTTTAGCTAATAATGCATGTTAAATAATACCACTTAATGTCAAGTGGTACTACTATTCCTTCCAAATCATTAGATATCAATTACCTTTGTCACAAGCTTTTTATTTCACAAATAATCTGAAGATGCCCCCATTTCAAAAACTAAGGTAATTAATATTTTTCTTTGCTTGAAACATTTCAGGTTTTCTAAACACCCAATCTTAGACTACTGGGTGAACAGCGACATCTAGTGGTTATTATCTCCCTGCTAAACAAAGCATAAACTCGAGTCTCCATGAAACAAGTGAAATTGCCACAGTGTATTTCCAATGAATATGTATAAGAAAATTATAAACACTTTCTAGTAGATTCCTTCTGATATGGTAATAATATAAACTGAAGGAAATTCCACCCTACCATCTAATCTTTATTCTTTCACAGATAAATAACCTGTGTAGATTTTTATAAAAATGCAATTTTGATTTCTTCATGTCTCAGTATTTGTTTTTAACAGAGTGACATAAGGAATTTTAAAACACTATGAATTTTAAATAATCAATTCTCTTTTATGAACACATGAACTGGAATGTCCCAGAAACAGATTGAGACACTCCATAAGAAAACACACTAATGCTCAAAATTAAGACATTACAAAAGTTTCTAGTCTATTAACTATTCTTGAATTGATTTTACTCTGAAGGTGTTATTAATTTTTTTTATTATTAGGGCATGTCTAGTTCATCAATATTTTCTAATATAATTCTTTCATGAAACAGAATAGTAGAATCAAAATGGAATTATCAAATTGTTTCACCATCAAAAACTCATTGTTTCCCAGATATGACTCTTTCCTGCTAATGAAAAAGTCAGTATATTCTTTGGCTATTTTCCACAGCTCAACTGAGACAGCCAAACAAGCTTTTATTGTTCACTGGAACCTCTGCTCATCATCTCCACACAAGCCACCCAACTGAAACTATTGCCCAGGCCTTTATGGCCAGCTCCAGAGAAACCACCTTCCTGTTACTATGACAGACTTTCTCTGAGCATGAACCATATGTTGCAGTTCCCTGGTTGTTCATATGGTACATGGGGATTCCAGATGAAGTAAGGTACTCCCTAATGTGTCTAGACATACAGGAATGAATACAGGTGGGCTTAACTATCTATCCATCATTTTTCCTAAACTAATTGCCAAGGACTAAGACTAGACCTTTCTCTTTAACAAGGCTTTAATAGTGATCAGAAACAGGTGCAAGGCCTGGACAAGCTTTCATGTTAATGTACCAGCCTCCCCAAATGAAGAATGAGCATATTTGGTACTCCCAAATCATCAAAATATCCACTACCCAGCTGGGTATCGGCTGAGACATTCATCTCAATGCTACCTATATGCATAAAGAGGGCTATAGCAGCCAAGTCCCCCACTGACTGCATACAATGGTCCACAGGAGTGATATCTCACAGGCATCATCAAAGTGGGGACCTCCTAGAATAGTAAAGAACCACTGTAATACCACTTAAGACTTTCACATAAATGCCAGGCAGACATGACATAGGGGGGCACATGATCCCAAACCACTCAACCTTACTAAAGCAATGAGTGTGATTTAGAACTCTGAACTAACTAGATTTAGAACTAACTCTGAGGTCAAATGAGGTGCTATATGTAGTCTAAAGTTCTTTCCAGCCCAGTTGTCCCAGTGATTCCCTAGTCCTCTGCTCCCAAGATTTCTTAATTACAGAAGTATATGTACAGGCAGTGGCCATAAGTAGTTAAATGTGCTGCTTGCTAAGGGGACAGGTAGCCATTAGTGTCACTGGAGGCACCTAAAGATTTCTTTCTGCTGCTTTTCCCTGTCCAGACTTCACTCTTCCATTTCTCTTTCTCCCTTTTCCCTTTGTCCCCCTCATTTCTACCTGAAGCTGGCAGTGTTACGATGAAGCAATGCTGTGCCCGGCTGCTGCCCGAACCCCCGTGCAATGTGACAAGGATAACTTCTGTTGACTAGATAGTTTCAATCACAGGTTAGTATTACTGTCTGCTCATAGTAATACACTTCTCCCCCAAAATAATTCAGAACTTTAACCAGCATTTCGAGTTTAAGGTCTATTCTCTATCTGTCAGCCTTTACGTATCTTGACCTTGCACGTGTGTCACGTGTGAATTAGTTGAGGTTTACAAGTAAGTAATCTCAGTTGCCAGCACATGAGAACATTTTCATGACCTCCTCCTCCCACATAAACTACCTAAAGAGTAAAGTAAATTATGCTTTTGACTAGTTGCCCAGGATAATTCTTCACCGGGTCTGGAAGAGTGGACAAGGGTCTAGCTGAATGGCTGATGAGTTGCCACTACCAGATCCCCAAAAAACTAGAAATAATTTGGTCTGGGTCTAAATGCTAATATCATGCTGCCAAGTCTCCTTCTGAAAAGCATAAAAGCGAAATATCCCACTCCTGCAAGCAAACCAACCACAAGAGTGGTGCCAAGAACTTTTGGGGCCCTTTTCTTGGCCACCCGGAATGCTGTTGGCAGCACTGCAGAGATTAATATATTGTTGACATGTCCTAAAACCTTGTTAAATGTTTTCCTCTTCAAGACACGCTCATAATAGGTTTCCAAGTTCGGTCGCTTTCCATTTCCCCAGTTTCTCCTCGCAAAGCCCAGGAACTTCAGTCGATGCAATGTGACAGCAAGGGAGACGTCTGCCAGCGTGAAGGATTCTCCACAGAGCCAAGGCTGGTGGCCCTCTTCTAATCAGAGAAAGGAACATGGAGAATTAAGGGCAAGCACTGTACAGAGAGGCTGGTGCCATCATGGTCTCAGCCTAAAAGGCAAGCATGAGCACAGCAAAATGTACCCTGAAGCCCATGGTATGTTTTCTTGATAACCACACTCAGCAAGTAATCTGCTTAAGAAAAAAAGTCCATGTAAATGTACCCCAAGTTAAAAGAGACTTGCTTAATTAGTCTGCCAGCCACCCAGGTCCCTCTGTAAAATGGGAGCCCCTGGAGCTCAAAGTATGTCTACCATATCGTAAAGGACTCTGATGAGTTGAGAATCCCTTAGAGAAAGGAATTCACAGATACTTTCTTCTGGTTTAGAAAAATAAGAAGTGTGCTTTAGGAAAATCCATATAGTTACAGCTGAATATGATTCTGTGGCTACCACTCTTAGTAACTTCTTTAAAGAGGAGCTGTTATGAGACAGGTTTTAAGTAACAAGGTCTTCAATTCCATTGTCAGTTAGAGTAGCTCACATGGTTTGCATGTATACACCTAGGCTATGGCTTAATCCTAAAGAGGTCACAGGTACAATACCTGGACACTCAGCAGCCAGATACACAGATGCTGGACCTCACTCTAGACTTTAGATTGGAAGTTGCTTCCCTGCTTAAAGAAAAAACTAGAAGGAGAATTCCAGCAGATTCTACAAGTCATTCAATCCAATTACAATTTGTAAAATGGGTTAGGTAAGGATCTCCCAACCAGTTTAAATTGTGCAGAAAAATCCTCCACTAGTCATATTCTACACAGATGCAGACTGAGTAACAATTAGACTCCCAGGTTTGCCTGAGTTCAGTATCATTGTTGCTAACATCATTAAAACCACCCATGAATGACAACAATGACAAGCAAATTACATAAGGATTTTAGTGAGATGTCAGACTGCTTCCATACACACAGGTGCTGAAAAGAGAAAAAGAATACAAATCAGAACCTACCAGGGGTTTCTTCATTTCTTCTTTGCAACTCAGTTTCAACCTGATCCAAGACCTTCTCCAACTCATCAAGAATTTTCTTCAAATATTTGACATTGTCATGATCAAGGAGCTTTGACTAATTAATGACAAAAAAGTACACAAATAGGTTATTTGTGCTTATAAAAAAATCTAGATACAGCAAAGTAGATATAAACTCTCATGGAGTTGAAACCTATTTTAGACAATGGTAAGAAATAGAATAATTTTGTTAAACAAGCGCAAAGTCGAGGGGAAACAGTCCAGCTGTGGAAATTCCCCAGAAGCAGACCCACTCTCCACGGGAAGCTTCTGTGAAACCAGATGACCAGATGGGGCTAAGAGTGGGAGGAACATGAGGGGCCACCTGCCATGCCCAGTTTGAAAATGGAATTTCAGCATCCCAAATAAATGAGTACCTGCAAGTTCAGGGGTGAGGAGGAAGTGTGAGCACAGTGGGTTACAGAGCAAGTGGACAGCCAGGACAGTGACTGTGTGACCAGGCATTCATTTCTTCCAGCTGCTTGGTTAGCTAAGAATAAAGGAAGTTGGGGGAGAGCTGGGAGTGTTACTGTTTGCTACATTTCTAACCAAGGGGAAGCTTTATTTGGCCAAGAGGAAAGATCAACAGACAGAGAAAGGCTGACCACCTCTGGGCTCCTGGGGCACAGCAGGTCAGTGCCACACGTGGGGGCTCAGGTCTAGCAAGGCCTGCTCAATGACAGATTCCCACAATATTTTACTAACTTGCTTTTATGTTTTATAACTTTCCCTAGATAGCTGCAAGCTCAATATCTTCCTTTTAGGCACCTGATGACAAGTTTGAATATCAAATCTTATTTTAAAAAGTTTTCTAAAAGCAGGACATAAGCCAGAGGTCACGTGTGCTGGTGAACAGCAATATCTAACCGAAGACCCCTCCAGGAATCGTGCTTTGATACAAGGACATTTAAGACAAGCAGCTTGTGTCGACCTAGGGCAGCTGGGCCACTTACTTTAAGTCGCTTCTGCTTTGCGATGTACGCCTCCTGTAAATCTGGGTTTTCTTCAGCAAGTTTCTTCAGTTCAGATTCTGTGTTACCAATTTGGCCTGATAATGAAACAGTTTTTTAAATAGAAAATTATTTCCTCCCTTCTATACCAAAAACAAGGAGAAACCGGGAAACTCGATAATAAGAGCAAGAGCTCTACGGCCTGCTTCTGCCTAGGTCTTACCCTGTCTGTGCTCAGTTTCCTCACTCTTCAAAGACAACTATAAGAGTGTCTGCCATGCAGGGTGAGAACTAAATGAAAAGCTCTGTGGGAGCTTTCAAGTTTTCTATAATGAAAGGAAGGAAAAGCCTTCGTTTTTTTAAAAAAAAAAATACCTATAGGTGATACAGCTGCAGTCAGAACACTTGTTTCAAATCATATAATGAGTATAATGAAGAGAAGGAGGATAGAGAGAAGCAGGACAGGAGAAGGGAGGGATGAATAGGAAGGAAGAGGAAGGGAGGGGAGGAGAAAGAAGGGGAAATCGGGGGGAAGGGAGGGAGAGGAGAAAAAGGGAGGGAAAGGGAGAAGAGTAGAGAGCAGGGGGCACATCAAAAAGGAAGAAAGATAACAAGAGTAAGAGAATGATAAAGGTGCGGTAAGATGTCATGTGGAAAACATGGTTTCTGGATTTGGAAGGCCTGGGTTTGAGTGTTTCATACACCCCTAGCGTCTGACCACTGTAACCTTTCCTTACCTTCCTATCCACAATCACCCGGGCTATAGAGCTGCAGGCCCCAACCCCCAGGCCAAGGACTGGTGCTGGTCCGTGGCCTGTTAGGAACTGGCTGCACAGCATCACCACCTGAGCTCTGCCTCCTGTCCCGCCCCATCCCCACATCCTGGTCTGTGAAAATACAGTCTTCCATGAAACCAGTCCCTGGTGCTAAAAAGGTTCTGGTCCATAGCCTGTTAGGAACCAGGAGCATAGCAGGAGGTGAGCAATGGGTGAGTGAGTGGAGCTTCATCTGTATCTATCGCCGCTCCCACCACTCACATCATCACCTGAGCGCCATCTCCTATCCTATCCCACCCTCTCCCAACCCCACAATCTGTGTAACAATAGACTTCCATGAAACCAGTCCCTGGTGCCAGAAAAGTTGGGGACCACTGCTATAAAGCACTTCTCCACCTCCTCTACACCTCATGCATTGACTCTACCCTCATATCAAGAGGGGAAAGCTGGATGTAACAACTCAATCTCAATAAATCTCCTATCACAGAGATAGAATCATGATTAGACACTCTCTGGTCCAGCCCCTTCACATAATGAAACAACTAAGGACCAGAAATGTACACTCAGTTGCCCATAATCTCGGGCAGATCCCATTTTTTCAGATTTCAGTATTCTCATATTCTTGTATTCATGATAATACGTTATATTCTCTAGTTTTCTATAAGCCAATCTTCTGAGTTTTACCCAAGCTTGGCCCTTAAAGCCAAGAGCTGACAAAGGAGGTCCCAGAGACAAAAAATGTGCAGCTGAATAGTTAAGGCACAGACTAATCTGAATGGGTCCTAGACTGAGCCATAACATGCAGGTCCAGGAAGCAAACCCAACAGCCCTATTCCCAATCATCCCTTAACGACTGTGTGACACACCAGGTCTCAAAAATGAAGAAAAAGGTACTTGAGACAAAATTCCAGGTCTTTAAGATTATACATACTGCGGATTCTCGTGGTGGCATATGCTGGGATCATGGAGTCCACGGTTAGCTCTGGATGCAAGATGCAGCCATGGGTGTAGGCGTCCATCGGCAAGGAGTCGAGCAGCTCCCGGTAATGCTGCACCCGGGGGTAGTACATGCTCCCTTTATCCGGCATTAACCTGGGTGTTCTTTCTACAACACACACACAAATATTGGAGAAAAAGTTACAAATGACTTGTCATATCCAAAAGTAAACACAAGAACCTTAAGCTTCATCATTAACATGTTCAACATATTAGTTTACATTCAAAAGATGAAGTCTCCAGATCCCAAACCATGATCACGCTGGTTTCCTCTCACTTCGCCTTGTGAACTGCTACTCAACCCTCAAGGTACAGGTATCTCCAACGCTTCTTTCATGGAGCCTTCCCTGGCCTCACACAACTGCCGACAGCCGCCTGGCCCCACGCGCCTTCCTCTAGGCACCCACGGTACTCTGTGCACACTCTAGCGTGTCCCTCATCACACTGCAATTCATTGTTTGTACGTTTTTGCCCCATGAACCATCTCCAGGAAAAGGAACCTAGGATCCAGGGTCTAACACAGTCCCTCGTACACTTTAAGCCCTCAGCAGAGGTTGGTTAAGTGAACGAAGACTTAGAATAAAATCATCATGAGCCACTCTTTTCCAGGTGCCAATCACCACCAAGAGTAACCTTGCTGATACCACATGAAAGTGAAATGACAATCCGTATAGTTTGGGAAAGGCCTTTATTCAAATACCACAGTTGCACTTTCCCCAGGAATCCCTAGAAATTTTTCTCTGGAAAATAAATCTTGGGTGGTGCCTGTGGCTCAAAGGAATAGGGCGCTGGCCCCATATGCCAGAGGTAGTGGGTTCAAACCCAGCCCCGGCCAAAAAAAAAAAAAAAAAAAAAACCTTAAAAAAAAATAAATCTTCATGTGCTAAAGTATAGACTTCATAAGGCCAGTGACCATGTCTTGCTCTCTATTAAGCCCCAGTGCCTAATATAATATTTGATAAATTATTTCAGTGTTTAATAAATTATAGTTAATAAACATATTCCCAAATTTCTAGTTATTATATGTATAATACTTGAACTGGAGAAGCTCTGCAGTAGTTAATGAGAACAATGAGATATAGTGGCTGACAAATTCTTCCAAGGTCTCACACATGATCAGAGGCAGACAAGAACCAAAGGCATCTGATCCCCAAAGTAATGCTCTGTTTTATTACACCATCATAACATCTCCAAAGGCTTTACATTCCAGAGACCATCTCAAAACAAGAGAAGTGAAGAATGCAATCCAAAGGTCAGGGCTATGTTCTTTCAAGTTCCCTGACTACCTCCCGCTCTCAAAGTGCCGCTGAAAAATGCCAACTAGCTTATTCCAACCAGTAACTAGAACAACCTTAACTCTTAGTTTGAGTTATTTAATTTATAATCCTTTGAGCATCTCTTCTTCATAAGTGTTGATAATTCAGAGTTAGTTGCCATCAACAGAACATTTCAGGCAAGATCTCATAATGCCAGACAAAGTAGAACAAACTTTTAAGCCAGCAAGCTGTTTCTGACTCTTTAAGAAGACAGAAGATGGAATGCTCCTCAAACCAGTACACAAATGTCTAATTCCCTGCATGAGAGTTCAATTCTGAAGGCTGCATTAGGATAACCAAGTATGAAGCATCAACTCCATGCTGCTCCTCAACTGAATTTACTGACCTCAAAACTGCAGTGCTCTTAAGTGAATAAAATGTAGGACACAGGACTGCAAAGGAAATTAAAATATAATGATCAAAATAATTTTAAATTATAAAATGTTGACATGCATGCTCTTTATTAACATTATCAAAATATAGCAGGTCTAATTACCATAATGTCCAAGTATTAAGAAATCTGTAACTTAATATGCTATGAACACATCTGTGATCTGTATTGGTAACAAAGTCACAGTCACTTTGAATGTTGCCATGGATTATGCCTACATTGGTAATGGAAGGAAATGGTAAATTTCTGTCAGAAATTAGTGAAAATAAAGATACAATTGTTCCTAATGAAATGGCTCAAATTAAGTGAATTCTACTCATAAATGCCTAAGAGTGACAATTCTCAAAGGGGTCTAAGGATTCCGGGGCTTCCCCAGGAAACTTGCAGAGGATCCATAAAGTCAAACCTATTTTACAGCAGTACTGAGATGTTAATGGCTTTTCCACTCTTATTCTCTCTCAAGTGTATAGAAGAATTTTCCAGAGGCTACGGGAAAAGTGGAACTCCATCACTCTGACAGCTAATGAAATGTGTACTTGAGTATTGTGATGTTTTGAATTTTTCACAGTTTTAACTTCTAAATGATAAATATTAAAAGCTACATAAACAAAAGCTGTTGGGTGTCCTCAATATTTGTTACATAAAGGGGTCCTAATACCAAAAAATTCAAGAACCACTGCTTTAGAAACCTCAGGTTAAGAACCAAAGGCAGAACTGAATTTTCAAACGCTTCTCAAACAGTCAAATCTACAGCTACTGGCTCTGGCTGCTCTGTGGTGCCAGGCCCTGGGGCTTTTCTCCAGAGCATACCACCTCCTTCCCAGTGAAGTGAATGACAGCAAGGAAAAATGTTTAATTGCTTTCTGGAGAAGTTCCATCTGGCCAACCCAACCCTGAATTCTTCAAAGGAGGACAAATATTTAAATCCATGAGAATAATTTTCTCCTATTCAGTGTGCCATTACTATCTACTCCTAAAGTACTTTATCAACTGGTGCATAGGACACTCACCTAACCCAAGTTCCCTTCCATCACACTTTCTCTCCTTGTACATGTCAAAGACACAATGCTCAGTGTCACATGGGCACCATGCTGCCACCCTTCTCCTCACACCCAAGCACAGCAGTGACAGCAGTGACCACTGCCTCTGGAAACAGAGTGTTTCAAAAGACAACTGGGAATTTCCTTTGAATTATACATTGAGGCCCTCCGTCTCTATCCCATCCTATTTTATTTTCTAGTCCTATCATACAGCTCTTTATCCTACTACTAACAAGAATATTTTCTCAGTAATCTACCTCAATCAGGAGTAGGGAAGCAATACAGGGTATACAAAGGAAGGACAGGGACTCAGGGAATTTAAGAAGCAGGTAATGAGAGGAGGCCCCAGCACTGGAGAATGGAGTTACAACAGTGGATTGCCGGGCGTGGTGACTAAGCCAGAAGGATAAAAAAAATAAATGAGTTGGCCCAAGACTTGACTTCTTAGAAAAACTGAGTAAGGTACAAAGAAGGTCTTGTATTACATATAAATTTAGGGAGCAAATTATAAACAGGCAGATCAACACAATACAGAAAAATAAAAAACAGCAGGAGAAATAAAAAGCAGCAAAAAAAAAAAAATCAGAATAAAAGTATTCTGTGGCCATTTAATTGAGACAAATGGTCCTGTATAATTTCAAGTCTCTGTGCCACTGACTATAATAACAATGTCTCTGAGCCATTAAAACACACACACACTCTACACCTGGTTTCCCTAAGAGCAAAAATTAAAAAAAACAAATTAGGGGTTCAAAGGCATAAGCTTCCATTTAAATACAAATGTGGGGGAAGCATGGTGTCAAATTATGTAAATTCACTATATGCACTGAGGATTTTCTGGGACAGACACAAATTTGTACATTATTTTTAATAAATTTTATATACTATACATTAAATGTTTGACTACTTCTAATTGGTATAATTAAGAGTTTTAACAGAGGCTCGGCGCCTGTGGCTCAAGTGGCTAAGGCGCCAGCCACATACACCTAAGGTGGCAGGTTCTAATTCAGCCCGGGCCTGCCAAACAACAATGATGGCTGCAAACCCCCCCCCAAAAAATAGCCGGGCGTTGTGGCAGTTGCCTGTGGTCCCAGCTACTTGGGAGGCTGAGGCAGGAGACTCGCTTGAGCCTAGGAGTTGGAGGTTGCTGTGAGCTGTGATGCCACAGCACTCTACCCAGGGAAACAGCTTGAGGCTCTGTCTCAAAAAAAAAAAAAAAAGAGTTTTAACAGAAACATAGGCAGCAAGAGAGACAAAAAGTCCTCTATAGACAGTTTTCTCCAGTTATTGGATACATATAATATAGAATTAGGGCCTCTGTGTTTTAATACCCCTACTTGTCTGGGACTCACAAAGAATTTTTTAAACATTATTTTTTAAAGCAACTTTTAGTTGCTTAAAATCATTAGCTTTAAAGACTCATTTTCTTTTCCTAACCATCAATCATTTTCTCCCCACTTTATGCTAATCTGAAATTTCAATAGTTGTACTAAAAGACATATGATCCAACTTATATATAAGTTGAAGACATACATGAAATGAAATACATTATTTCATCAATAATACACAACTTAAATACATAACTGTTTAATGTAAGTGTGGCTTTAGAATTAATGTTCATTTAATTTTTTGTTGTTGTTGTTTTTTGAGACAGTTTCACTTTGTCAGCCTTGGTAGAGTACTGTGGCATCACAGCTCACAGCAACCTTAAACTCTTGGGCTCAAGCAATTCCCCTGCCTCAGTTTTTCATTTTTAGTAGAGACAGGGTGTCACTATTGCTCAGGCTGGTCTCAAACTTGTGAGATCAAACTTGTGAGATCCACCCACCTCAGCCTCCCAGAGTGCTAGAATTACAAGCATGGAATTAATGTTCTTTTAAAAATGATACTTTTGAATTTCAATAATATTGACAAAATTGTAACTATAAATTTCTATCTCCTAGTCAGACTTACATGTGATTTTGTCACACCAGAATAATTTATTTCCAAACCAAATTCTGTTTCCTAAAACTTCTTTAAATGATATACATACATATAAGATATGGACTTGATTTTTAGAGAACTGTTATATATTAAATTACCAAAGCTCATTATTCGTCATACATCACCCTTAATTGCAGGCTGCCACCAAGTTATTTGGTGGTAATAAATATATATTCTAGAATTTTATAGTTATTTCATATTTTTGACTAACATCTGAAATAAAATTTATTGAAAGAGATGATAAATAGTACAAGAAATGGCTAAATTTTAAGATCCATAGTAGTGTATATTCACTTGTCACATCCACTGCTCCTGAGTTTGCCTAGTTTGCTTACTGTCGTACCTCATCTAACTTAATCAACTGCTTGCTATAATACAGCTATTCTTTGTTACATGCCCAGATTGAAAAAGCTATCATGTATATGGAAAACAGTCTATAAAACTGAATCGGAATAACAGCATAGATATACATTAAGGACAGGTTTGGAATTATTTTCAAATTTATAGAAAGAAATTATCTTTGGGGCGGCACCTGTGGCTCAAAGGAGTAGGGCGCCAGCCCCATATACCAGAGGTGGTGGGTTCAAACCCAGTCCCGGCCAAAAATTGCAAAAAAAAAAAAAGAAAAAAAAAAGAAAAAAAGAAATTATCTTTATAAATTAGCAATGATTTGGGATCTTTGAAATATCTCTGAAGCATCCCAGATCTAATCAATATCCAAAATGGTTTACTGGAAGAACGAATGAAGAGATAGCCCTTGAGCAGCTCTCAGTTGGGTAGCTGAATATTTCTAAAATCCTCCTTAGGTCCAAATTTTGCCCTCAGGAAAATCATTCATGTCTACACCATTCCTCCATGATTGCTTTAAAAAAATCAATCAATCAATCAAACACAGCCAGTATCCAACTTAAACAGTTATTATTTCATACTAAGATCTGAAAATGATTCATTTGGCTATCTACTTTCTCCATCCAAACTACCAATTATTTAATGAATTATCTCAAAAGTACAAGGATGTAAATATATAAATACTGATATATGAAAAGCTTGAGGAAAGTTGAGAACTGTCTAATCCCCAGCTGGGGGCAGATAGCAAATAAAAACAAAGGAGATGCCAGTTCACCACATTCTGATCTTTAGACAAATAGCTACACTTAATTAAAGTCTCCAATCATAATCATGGGCAACTCTACATCTCATGAAAACCATCCACTTACCATTCTAACTTGTCAACATTCCTCAAAGATCCATCCACACCTGGACAACATGCCAAATGTTCCAACCAGCCCAGAATGCAGCGGTTACAACTCATCCTGATCTACATAGAACCTACAATTTTCAAACAACCTGACATCAACATCCATCCTCCTTTAATACAGCTGATTTTTAAAAACAAAATTCCCATGTTGCATTTAGCTTTGTTAGACTTTATCTTATTTTTCCATTTTATTATTGTTCCATGAGAAATGTTTTATAAGACAATCATCTTAACTATCCCAGCTTTTCTGTCACTCACAAATGTAACAGTACTTCTTTTATATCTTTAATCAAGTCATTTACACAATTGTTAGGCTTGAGTCACAGAACAGAAGCCTATACAAGAGATCCCTATCCATGCTGACATCTATTCAGTAATTCATTTTAATAATTCATAATATTTATTAAGGCATTGGGGATACAGCTTTTAATAAGATAGACACTGTCTCTGACTTTATGATACTTAACAGTCCTATACAAGTTATTTCAAATATTAAACATTAAGTATGATAAAAAATATTATAAGTAAAATGAGAACCTATGCCTGCAGGGGCAACTTTGTATAAGAAATGTGTAAATACCCGGTTCATATCCCAGACGAGACCCCCAAAAAGAAATGTGTAAATATTTCAATATGGTAGCTTATTTGTCTTCAAATGTGCATTCCTATCTTCTAGCATATTTGCTCCTTTATTCTATAAGAGTATATTATGTGAAGTAATTTCAAATGCTCTATTTAAATCAACATAAACTATATCTAGACCATGCCTGGCACATAATACAAATTTTTTTAAGTGTCAATGACATTCTCTAGTAATGCAAAACGTAAGCTGGTTCCTTTTACTGAGATATTCAAAAACTTAAAATACATAGTGAAAAAACTTTTGACAATCTATTCTAGAATTCTGCCAGATTTAAAATCAGTAGTTTAGAGCAGTGCTTAAAGCTCAAACACTAATCTCTAGCAGTATCCTCAAACTTTAACGTACATATGAATCACCTGGGGCTCTTGTTACAACAAAGATTCCAAGTGAAAGATCCTGCATTCCTAACAAACTCCCACACGATACCAGTGCTGCTGGTGGATGGAACACACTTTAAATAGCAAGCGCTGGTTGAATTCCCCTTCCCTGTCTTGACACTGAGGTGACATTGGTCTATCACTTGTCTGGCTTTTTCCATATTCCTCCATGAATTCTTAAAGATTACTCTGAAATAAACTTCATCTTGACTTGCAGACAGACTATCCTTGATTTATGTAATTATTATTCTCTTGTTGTCTTCCTGTCTATGATAAATTTTAGGTTTCTTATTCTTAATTTTTTTTAGTCCCTTTCAATTGAATGACTACTCTCCAGGAAAAAGACTGAAATTGGTTGAACTGAGTTGGTTTAACTTTTTTTTTTTTTTTGAGACAGAGTCTAACTCTGTTGCCTTGGGTAGAGAGCAATGATTACAGCTCAGCAACCTCAAACTTCTGGGCGATCCTTCTTGAATATCTAGGACTACAGGTGCCTGCCACAAAGCCAGAAAGCTTTTCTATTTTTAATAGAGATGGGGTCTTGCTCTTGCTCAGACTGGTCTCGAACTCCTGAGTTTAAGCAATCCTCCCAACTGGGCCTCCCAGAGTGTTGGGATTATAGGCGTGAGCCACCATACCCAGGCTGGTTGGAGCTGTTTTATCTCTGCAATTTATAAAACTGCCTCACCTAATCCAAAAGACAAACAGAAATTTAGTAACCAAAAACATTCAACAAGTTAATGGAATCATCAGACTAAAAGCTAGAACTCTTGATTGCTTACTTATTATAAAAACTCAGTCTGTAGTTTTCATATTCCCATCCTATCATTCAGTCTGCAGTACCTTCTCTAATTAAACAGTAATCAAAAGGACAACTTAGCATTTCCTTTGCTTATTTAAATATAACGTAGCAGGACCCAGAATGTATTTGAGTTTTGTTATTATTATGTATAGTAATAGCAAAATGGAACACCTAAAATTAAAAACCTAATAACAGTAACATTACTATGCTATAAAGAATTATACTTTATATCATCGGATTTCTTAGAAGAAAAACAGTGTAAGGAGAAGGTGAAAAGGAGGCGGTGATGGGGAATGATGATAATAGGAGTTGTAGTTCAAAAATGCTACCAAAGATTTAAATATGATTTTTCCATTTATTATACCATTTTAAAGCTTTGATCATTTAAAAGAAAATTCTTACAAAATTATGTTTGTTCACATTACAATCACTTCTTGCAAGAAATATAAATTACTATTAAACATACTTATCCATTTCCAAAAAGCTCAAGATTGAGAAAAATTCTTTTAAATAAATTAATAACCATTTTCAGTACTGTCCCCACCATATAAACTTGTAAGGGATAGCAAGTAATAGTGAAGAAAAAAAATAATTCATCAAAATCTTTAGTTTTGACCAAGCCTACCTTCCAATTACAATCCTAAGCAGCTAACACTTAAGAATAGAGGCAGCCCCTTACTAATCTCATTGCCTGGGCTTCCGCTCACACTATTTAAGTTTCCATTTTTTTTTTTTTTTTTGGTTGCAGCCATCATTGTTGTTTGGCGGGCCCGGGCTGGGGATTCGAACCCACCACCTTAGGTGTACGTGGCTGGCGCCTTAGCCGGTTGAGCCACAGGCGCCGAGCCCTATTTAAGTTTCATACCCATTTTCTTTCTAAGTACCTCAGACATTTTCTGGTCCTAGGAATTTCCTTTCTCAGCTTCCTGTAATTTAGGGCTAGATTCCGGTTTCATCCTACCCAATAAATATGAACATAACTGGTAGCAGGTGAAAAGTGATTGGATCTCATGCAGCTTCATTTTAGAAGAGCACTGAGCTAAAACTTTGGAGCACCATGCTCTGTTTTCAACTCTGCTGATGATCAGCTGTGTAATCTTGGGCAAATCATTGAAGCTACAGTTCACCTCAAAGAATTGTTATTAACAAACAAGACAATACGTAAGTGGCAAAGACTATGGGAGACAGCTGGTGTAATATAAAAGACTCTGCCATAAAATAGCTCTATTACTCTGGGCAACTCTTGTTTCTCTTTCCTCACATATAAAATGGCAATAAGTACTCTACCCTGACTACCTAAGTTATTTTGAAGCCTGAATAGAAATTACAAAATGTCTGGCACATAACAAGCTGTCAATAAATGATTACTTAAAAGAAGAATTTAAGCCCTATCATTCCTTAATAAAGATATGATTCAAATTATTCAGAAGTAACTGGGGCAAAGAACTCAAAGTATACTGATTTTCCTATTTTCCCTTGTCTAAGATGTAGTCCTCTTTTTTATTTTTATTTTTTTTAGAGACAGAGTCTCACTTTATTGTCCTTGGTAGAGTGCTGTGGAGTCACAGCTCACAGTAACCTCCAGCTCTTGGGTTTCAGGGTCCTCAAACTTTTTAAACAAGGGGCCAGTTCACTGTCCCTCAGACCGCTGGAAGGCCAGACTGCGGGCCCCAGGACGAGTCAGCTACTAAGCAGGACAGGCAGCGGCAGCAAAAGCACCCAGCAGCCGGATAAATGTCCTAGGTGGGCTGCATGTGGCCCGCGGGCCACAGTTTGAGGACGCCTGCGATTCTCTTGTCTCAGCCTCCCGAGTAGCTGGGACTACAGGCACATAGTCCTCTTTTTTCTTGTTTTTAAGATAGAACCATCTGGTAGATTGGATGAAATTGATTGCACAGTGTATATTTTGAATCAATACTATGAATTTTACTTAAAGGCTAATAAATCGCCAACACAAACCACAAACCTGCAGGGTTTTTGCAAGTAAATTTAAAAGAAAAGTTTCCACATTAACATTTGAGCTGTACATAACATTCTTTTAAATTGGGTTACACTGCCTTATGCGAAATTTGTTATTGACTTATATTTGTCTGCTTATGGAAATGGAAAAGATATTTAATCACTAAATCACCATCATGAAACCAAAGAGAAAGAAGGAGAGGGAGAGAAAAAGAGAGGGAGAAAGTGAAAGAGAGGGAGAGAGTGAGAGAGAAAAGGAACACATATCTGTGTTGAAAGTAAATCCAAAAATCACAAATAGCCTTAACATTACCATCCAGGAAAGTCTGTTCAAGATAATCAATGATCTGAGTGGCCTCACAAATTATGTTTTCCCCGTGGATAAGGACAGGCACTTCTCCAGTTGAGTTCAAACGCATAAACCAAGGCTCATTGTGCTCACTCAGGGGCAGACTTACATCATGTTCCTCGCACTTCAATGCCTTTTCAGCAATTACCAAGCGCACCTGGAAGAGGTCAGACTGGTTACTACGACACATGTAAGCTTTCAATTAAATGACTTCCCTGGATACCAGCTATGCAGACTTTTCTGGGTTTCCCTAATTATTAACATTATCAACAGTCTTTCTAATGATTTCTACTCCTGGAATTAACAAGTGGATATATTCTAGCATCTCAGTAAATTAGAGGGAAAAAAACAAAATAAATTAATGAAAATGACTCTGGCTGTATTCATTATACAGTCACGGTCATCGTCACCACTGTTCTTTGCACACTAAACCTAATTATGCGTCCTCCCCAGACAAGAACCTGAAATTCTGGGAGTTTAGCCCTTGTTGAAGAAGAGCGAATGCAAGAAAGAGTAAAGGAAGTGGGGCGGCGCTTGTGGCTCAAAGGAGTAGGGCGCCGGCCCCATATACCGAGGTGGCGGGTTCAAACCCGGCCCCGGCCAAAAACTGCAAAAAAAAAAAAAAAAGGAGTAAAGGCAGTTATTGTAGATTGTGCGGGGGCAGAAAGGGCTCCTACAATCCCTCTGCCTCATTCCCCAAGGCCCAGAGCGCGAGGCCTCCAGACCGGTGCTTTTCTGTCGCATTTCTTGAGCGGCAGTGCCCGAGTCACAGCCTTGCACCCGACCCTGACTCTCCGCGGCCGAGCGCGCGCCCGCCGGGTCCGGCTGGTTTCTGGGTGGGCGGGCGTCCCGGGGCGGGACCCGGAGGGAGCTGTCCGGGTGCTGAAACCCGATCCGCGCCGACCTCTGCCGGCGAGGCCTTTACCTTTTGAGAGCTGAAGGAATGCGTCCAGTGGTACAGAATGAGCTTAACCTCCGCGTCCGGCTTGCTTTCCGCCATCAGGGGCGCGCCCCCTCTCTGCTCGTCCTGCCTCTGAGCCATTTCGGGGTGCGCGGGTGCGGGAGGCCTCGCTCGGCCGCCCTGTGCTGCTCCCACCCACGCTGCCCAGCAAAGCGTCTTCAGGTTTTGCTCGACGCCTCCCGGGGCCGGGAAGAACGAAGGGACCGCCGGGAAGTGTAGTTTTCCGCCGAGAAAGTCTCGGGGCCGAGTCTGCAGAGACTCGGTCGCCTGAGCGCAGGACACCCCCTGGGTCGCTGCGGCCACCTGCGAGGTGCAACTGAACTTTATTTAGGGGAAAAATCTGCAGTGTGCGTCCTTGGTTATTACGATGAGTAAAGAAAAATGGTGACAGCAAATTTCTCATCGGTGTGGAGGCTGCTCAGGGGTAAAGGCAGCAATTTCCCGAGATACTTAGGGTTCCTCTAAGAGAGCAGGTTCCTTTCACCGAAAGGAAGTTCCGGTCAACAAAGCAACAGGAAACTGATCTATGAGTTTTCATTAGAAGATGCCACTCTGGAGTCATGCCAAAAAAACAAAATACACACACAATGGCAATATAAAATGACCTAGCTGTTAAACAGAAAAATTTTAGAGTATTACCTGGGTTCATGTCTAGTTTTTCTATTTTCTCCCTTTTTGGGGTGGAAATAATTTTATGTATCTCATACGTTTTTTGTGGAAATTGAGGAAATAACAAAACGTTAAACACTCAAAACAGCCTGGCATGGTGTACGCATTCAATATTATTCCCAGGTTCAGTCCCCTTATAAACATTCTCTTTATAACTCTCATCAGAATCATAATTTTATACTAGCCAAATTATTGTACATCTTTTAAAATCTGGCATCGTAATAAACTGGTAAAATGAACTGAACCTTACGTGTACTTCAGCAAGTACGCATAAATATGACCGTGCAGTAAGTGCCTGTGTAGTTTATTCAGCCAGTGTTTATAAAGCACTCACAAGGTTCCAGACTCTGTGCTGCATCCTGGGAATACCAAGATAAGGAAGACCTAAACCCTGTTACCAGAGATACAAATCTGGGGGCAGAGACATCAGACAACAACGTAAATAGAAAACCACAATAAAGATAAGAACTGTCTTAGCGTGAACACAGGTGCCATGAGAAAGGGGGGCAGGCGGCCAACCCAGATCAGAAAAGGGACTCTGGGAGAGATGGAGCTCATGGGGTGCTTCCTTCCCTGTGCAGCCCTTCATCTGCTGTTCTTTATAATTCTTTTATAATTTGGAAATATTTTATGTCTTTTTATAACCTTTGCTTGATTCAGACAACATAGCAAAAGTGAATCCCTCACCAAATTTGCTCTACAGTTCACTTGTAAGAGTAGCAGGGGAAAGAGGAAACCTTTGAATCAGACAGAGTGGGGTTTAAATTCTAGCTCTACCCCCAACTTGACCTCCCTTAAGCTTTCACATCATGATGTGATGTGTATGCATAAAAATACGCTGTCCCAGACTGTGGTAGGACATCAATGAGAGGAGATATATATATACAGCACATAGAACACTGCCCAGAACGTAGTCATTGATAAAAACGTATGTGTAAAAGCCCCTCCCATTGACATGAGGAAAATATTATATTACATTTGACCTTTTCTCTTGAGGCCTCAAAATTTTTACAAACTATAGAATCCTCCTCTCTTATCTCTCTTCAGAAGAACTTCATTTTTAATTCTCCAACTCCAGATTGCCATATATACTTAATTTACTAAATCACCTCAATATTTGAATAAACGCAGCACTAATGGCAGGCCTTCTGTCAGGATCAGCTGAAAGAGTCCCAATAATCAACACTGAATGTGTCATCCATCACCTCTTACCAGCAGCAAAGCCATTCAGTAAATATTAAAGGAACCGATTATCGTGATGGTGTTTAGGACCCAGTATTCACATGTGTCATTGGGAGTGTAAACATATACAGAACTTCTGCAGGGAAATTTATCAACAGCATTCACAAATCATCAAAATGGGTGTAATTTCTAATGTAGCAATTCGTCTATTTTCAGTTTAATGAAGGAAATAACTATAGCAAATTCTGAGCATTGATCCTAAGAATCTGTTTCCCCTTTCTTCCATAGTAATAGAAATTGTAGCTGGGCACATGACTGCTGAGAATGAACACTGCATTTCCCAGGCTTACTGCAGCCAAATGACTGAATGGCCTTGTGACTGTATTCTAACAAAGGGGGTGCTGTGGATATGCCACAGGGAAGGCTCTGGGAATCCTTCTTAAAGAGACAATCACCCTGTGTCTCTTCCTCATCCCATCTTCCATCTTGCTTCCATGATAGTAGATGCTGACCTGGACCATGAAGAATGGGGCCAGATGATGGCTAGGCCATGCATTTGGAGGAAACTGAACTTCTAAAGACCTTGGAGAGCAGAGCTACCACACCAGTCTCAGTCTGCAAACCTCCTAGCTTTTACTTGAAAGAAAACATCTTGATGAGGTGCTGGTTGGTATTGGTGTTTTCTGGATGTTATTGTCTTAACCTATCCTAAGATGTCAGCCTTGTAAATGTAGATGGTTTTTATTTCTTTATATTTCTGCATATTCCAATTTTTCTATAATGAGTATGTATTGCTTTTAGCTCTTAAAGATGTGAACAGTAAAAGAATATCATTAAGATGAGATAAGAAAAGATGGTGTTTGCCTATTTATTGCAATAAGAGAGAAACTGCTACAACTACTTTCAAGGATATGTAATCTCTTTTAATTTCCATCCCAATAAAAGCCACTTTAGGTACTATAGCAACCTTATTATCCTCTAGGCCAGTGGTTCTCAACTTTCCTAATGCCACGATGTATTTTTATTGTTACAAAGGGGTCATGTCCCACAGGTTGAGAACCTCTGCTGTAGGCACAGCAGCTCATGCCTATAATCCCAGTACTTTTGAAGGCTGATGCAGGAAGGTCACTTGAGGTCAGGAATTCAGGACTAGCCTGAACAAGAGCGAAGAAAACTTAGAAAACTTAGCCACATATACTGGTGTGTGCCTGTAGTCCCAGCTACAGGGAGGCTGAGACAGTAGGATCCCTTGACTCCAGGAATTTGAGATTGCTGTGAGCTATGATGATGCCATTGCACTGTAGCTTAAGCAATAGAGTAAGACTCTGTCTCAAAAAAACAAAACAAAAACAAACCCTTATTAGGTACTCACATTATTCAGAGCTTCTATTATTATATGATATATTATTATAATATGTAATAATATATAATATATGTTAATAATATACAATATATAATACATATATAATTATATATAAATGATATATAATATATATTTCTTTTTTAATATATAATATATATTTATTATATATTATTCTTATATATTATACAATATATATTATATATTTCTTTTTAATATAATATTTTGTCTTTCTTAAAATATATTATATTATTATAGTGATATATTATTCAGAGCTCCTGTCTTTATATTCTGTATCTAGCTGTCTTTGTACATCACAGCATTATCGTGGGCTCCTGGAACACGGGAGTCACATCCAGGTAAACTTACGTTTTTAATAAACATGTATTGAGTCCTAGGCACGATGCTATATATAGAAGATAAAGACTTAAATGTCACAGTCACTAGCCTTAGGGAACTCAAGTGTGGAGGAAAAGAAAGGAGATTTCAACAGTATGGTAATTAATTTGATACCTAGAAAATTATAATAGAAATACAGAGAAAGCCACCTAACACAGATAGGCTTCCCAAAAAAGGCAATAATCTTTACCATAACTAGTACCATACTGGTGCAATTACCAGTATATCCAGTACTGTGCTCCCTACCAGTGACTCATGGTAGTTGATTGTTAAATTTTTAGGAATTTTGCAAGCTGGATGTTCAACACAGCAATTATTCAAAAATTAAATAAAATTGAGTTGCATTTACATAAATTATTTTGAATAAAGCTAGCAAATACTCAAAACTCATCACTTCCTAATTATTGTATGTTTATTATCTATCCTCTTCTATTTGTCTATACTAGCTCTATGATGGAAACAGTAAGTATATAAGGTTGTGCTACTGTATACCTCTCTCTTCCTAACTCCCTGTTGAGCAATGTCAGATTAGTAACTTGAAATTGGCCACATGGGAGTATTTACATTATAGAAATCAATAAAAGCTATCTCTCAGGTTTATGTTTTCCCAGAAAGTTGGTTGTTAGACATTTATCAGCAGGCCACTAAATGTATTCATCTTATTTAGTATTGGATAAATTGTTTTGATGATGTGAGAAAGAGGAGCAGAACCTGGGTAACTCTGTACAGGAGTAAGTTTGTACACTGATCTGCTTTTGGTACCTCTTCCTGTCCCAACCAGCTTTAGTTCTGCTTCCCTCTCTTTCTTGGACACCCACTATGCTTATTACCTTTTCATTCTCTCCCCTGTGATTAGGTAGAAGGTACATGCACACATCAATCTGCCTGCTCTCAAACTCTGAGCACTACCTCTGTGGTTCATCTTCCCAGCAGCAAACCCATGAACTAGTAAACACTGAACAAACTGAATATTGCATTGGTGTTCAAGATTAACACTTTATAAAAGTGTTATAGGTGAAAAGCATAATGCAGAACTTCTGCATCTAAAGATCACAGACCACTTTCTTTTATTTCTTTTTTTTTTTAAAGAGACAAGAGTCTCAATTTATCACCCTCAGTAGAATGCTGTGATGTGACAGCTCACAGCAACCTCCAACTCCTGGGCTGAGGCAATTCTCCTGCCTCAGCCTCCCAAGTAGCTGGGACTACAGGTGCCTGCCACAACAACTGGCTATTTTTTTTGGTAGCAGTTTGGCGGGGGCCTGGTTTGAACCCGCCACCCTCAGTATATGGGGCCAGTGCACTACCCACTGAGCCTCAGGCACCTCCTGTAGACCACTTTCTTAAAATCTTATTTGGTCTTCATTAGAGCTGGTGAGGTGGCCCCCCTTCTTAATTTATAGTTAAAGAAATGAAGTTTAGTAAATGTGAGAGTAGTCAAAAATCTTGGACCTAGTAAGTGACAGAACTATAACACAAATTTTTTGGCTACTAATCAAGTGTTATTTTCAATTACACTATACTAGCCTTAAACCAAAGACAGAAAATTGGCCAGGCATGGTGACTCACGCCTGTAATCCTAGCACTCTAGGAGGCCAAGGCAGGTGGCTTGCCTGAGCTGACAGGTTTCAGACCAGCCTGAGCCAGCAGGAGACCTCATCTCTAAAAATAGCCAGGCATTGTGGCAAGTGCCAGTAGTCACAGCTACCTGGGAGACTGAGGCAAGGGAATTGCTTGAGCCCAAAAGTTTGAGGTTGTTGTGAGCTATGACGCCACAGCTCTCTACTGAGGGTGACAAAATAAGACTCTGTCTAAAGAAAATAGACAGAAAGTTGTGGACTTTCAAGCCATAGACAACCTGGGGTGAACTTAGGGAAGAATATAGCCACCTTCTTGAAAATTACTCCATGAAGGTGTATACAATTCTATTAGAGCACCTTTCAAACTACTGTGTTTAACTACTGTCTATATGCTTTTCCTGTGCATTAGACTGAGTCTCTTAAGGACAAGGACCTAAATTATTCATTTTAGTATCCTCGGGAACCCAGAAAACTTAGTACACAATGCACCCAACCTGCTTATCAATTCATAGGCAATACCTACCACCAACAACAAATGATGACAACAATATTAATAACAATAATAAAGCTGCAGCTGCTTAGTCTATTGCTTTAGAAATTCTATGTGTAAAGGTAATTTTGTTTGATAAATTTTAATATTTACAAATAAACTATAGATCGTGGTTCTATAAACTGTCTTTTATGTTGGTATTTATTGAACTTATTTACCATTCGCATAATAAATTTGAATAAGTTCAAGTGGATTTGAATGATGTTATTAAAAAATTAATCATATCACTGCAGAGACTAAGTCACTTTACCTATAAAATGATGATAAAAATTGAACCAATAGGCTGGCAACAGTGATATATCCAGTGTGGGAAAATTCCTCAAGTTACACATATAATTTCTGCACTTTCCTGTATGTTTTATGCTCCAATAAAGTTTATTATAACACTGTTATGGCTGAATGATGTATGTATCTATAAAAACTACCTTTATGTTAAGTCTTATTACTGATTTTACATATTTTCACAGCTATTAGGTAACTGGGACACACACACACACACACACATTTTTTTTTAAAAGACAGAGTCTCACTCCATCACCCTAAGTAGAGTGCTGTAGCATCATAGCTCACAGCAACCTCAAACTCTTGGGTTTGAGCAATCCTCCTGCCTCAGCCTCTTGAGTAGCGGGGACTACAGATGGCCACCACCACACCTGGATAGTTTTTCTATTTTTAGTAGAGACAAGGGTCTCACTCTTGCTCAGGGTGGTCTGGAACTCCTGAGCTCAAGCAATCCACCTGCCTCAGCCTCCCAAGGTGCTAGGATTACAGGCATGAGGCACCATGCCTGGCTAGTACATATTTTTTAAAATGAATTTCAATTAAGGTGGAGATCTTGAAAATTAGAATACTCTAGGTTTCTGTTTTTAAAGCACTTTTATGAATGGCCACAAGAGGTCTCTATTTTTTAAGAATAATCCCTTGCTATTTTTTTCCTCTCGACAAAATTAGAAAACAGAAATGGTGATATTCTCTAGAGAATATATTTAACTCAAAACCAAATTTTGCAAAATTGAAAAAAATCCTTTATACACATAGAAAAATAGAATCATCTCCACTTTCTGCTGACAATAGCAACATTAATACTAATGGCTCATGCCTATAATCCCAGCACTTCGGCAGGCCAAGGATTGATTAAGACCAGGAGTTTCACTCTGGCAGTCCAACACTAGAGGATTGCTCAAGCTCAGGAGTTCAAGACCAGCCTGAGCAAAAGTGAGACCCCCATCTCTATTAAAAATAGAAAAATTAGCCAAGCATTGTGGTAGGTGTTTGTAGTCTCAGCTACCTGGGAAGCTGAGGCATGGAGACCACTTCAGTCCAAGAGTTTGAGGTTACTATGAGCTATGATGATGCCACAGCACTCTACCAAGGGTGGAAAAAAAGACCAGGAGTTTGAGACCAGCCTGAGCATCATACTGAGACCCCTTCTCCAAATAAAAAACAGCTGGGCATGGTGGTACATGCCTGTGTTCCCAGCTACTTGGGAGGCTGAGACAGGAGGATGGCTTGAACAGTGGAGTTATAAGCTACAGTGAGCTATGATAATGCCCCTGCAGTCCAGTCTAGGTATCAGAAAGAGATCCCATCTCTTAAAAGAAAAGAAAAAGAAAATACTAACTAAGCACCCAGAAATTATTTTGCCTGCTTGGCCTTGACTCACGCCAGTAATCTGATCCTTATGAATTACACAGGATTTGTAATTGGGATATACACAAGAATAAGAGGAGGAGGATACTCACCCATATACACACAGGCATGAGAAAGCAAGCACACTGCGTGTGGCCAGGACTACTACGAATAAAGTCCGCTGTGGATACGGTTCAGTGACCAAGGCTTAGGCTGTGATGAAGGCATACTGTGTCAAAGGGGCTCCATGATCAATATGCTGGGATGTCCTCCCTCTGAAAAGGGAAGGAGTCCTTACTAAGAAGTTTTTCTTGAGAATTTTTACCACGAATGTGAACAATTCCTGTTATCTGATATTCTCAAGTGTCTAGGAAACTCTACAAGTACAGTATCATCTAATTAACATAACAGATAGTTCATTAAGCACACCAATTTAATAAAGGGAATTATGATGGCTAGTTTACTAGACTTTCAATCAACTTGACTCCTGTACTGTATTTGATTTATTCCAGTGGTTCTCAAAGTACGATGCCTTGACAAGCAGTTCAGCATCAATTGGGAACTTAGAAATGCACATTCTACCAATCAGACACTCTGGGGGTAGGCTTAGCCATCTGTGTTTTAATAAGCCTTCCAGGTTTGTCTGATGCAAGCAAAGTTCCTAAGTTCTTAAACTTCTTCAGAACTACCAATTTAGAGTGTAACGGATGAAACACCCCAATTCTCAGTCTCTAGTTTCCTCCATCTGCAAAATTTTTAGAGCAGAACAGTGTGGGAAAATCAAAGGGCTGAATTATGGTTCCCTAGAAGAAAAGGCTGAATAATTTGAAACAACCTCTACAAAATGGACCAGTCAAACCCCATGGTACCAAGCCACCAGATAGTGTTCCCAGGTTCAAGGTGCTAAGACTCTGCCACTTTCCCCTGTGGGATTCTAAAACAAAAGCCCTAACAACCTTAGAAGAGCCCAGACTTGATTTTGAAACTCTCAAATGTTTCCTCTGGTCTTTCAATGTATCCGGAATGAATAATGATATTTAATACCAACTGCGACTTATTGCTTTACCTGAGAGGTTTCTGTAGATTTATAATAATTTGATTAATATTCTAGTTTACCAAAGAAAGCCTAATAATGTTAAGGACACATTAATTCTTTACTTTTTAGTAGAGAATCACTTTGAGCTCTACTTTTGAAGCTTAAGAAAAAAATTTGACCTATCTATCCATCTTCTTTCATCCATCTCTACTGTGATGAATGATGTACTTGTCCAGAATAAATACATGAATATGGATTAATATGCAATGCAAAGAAAACTACATTTGCACTACTTGTTTGCTAATATTTTTGGAGTGTTTACTATGTGCCAGAAATTGTTTTGAGAGCTTTCTGTGTATATTGCATTTAACACTTGCAAAACCCTTTAAAGATTGAAAAAATATCATCCCTATTTTATTGAAAAGATATTAAGGCATAGAGATGTCCAATAAATTTCCAAAACTTGCACTATATGTCCCCAACTGGGACTTAAACTCAGAAGTCTGGTCTAGAGATCATTTTCTTACCATTACAAGGTCTGGCCTTACACATGAGGCACCCACATGGTCCTCAGCTTGATTTCAGTAGTCTTATAGATCAATATCACCGGAGGTGCCTGTGGTTCAAGGAGTAGGGCGCCAGCCCCATATACCGGAGGTGGCGTGGTTCAAACCCAGCCCCAGCCAAAAACCACAAAAAAAAGAAATGTAGATCAATATCACCTATTCCTTGAGCTGCTAATCATTTTACTGTAGGAAGTTTTTGCCCAAGAATCTATGTTTAGAGTTCATAAAAACGACTGGGAGCAACAGGGTAGAGGCAATATCCTCCTAATTGTAAAACCAACACTTATTCCAAATTTGTACCAATATTCCTTTAATCATATCTAATTTCCTTCTAAATGTTTCAAAGTGCCTTTACAAACAGTACTCAGTTGATTTTCCCATGATCCCCCTGTAGAGCTGGCATTCAAACACAAGGCTTCTACTCCAAATTCTATGTATATTCTGCAGCATCCCACAGCATCTACCCGTACACAGGACCAAACTCCACAGCCTTCTCTTTATCTAGTGGCATCACACTCTGACTTGGGTTCAGTCTCTTGGCTTTACCATGGAGGATCTGGACACATAGATCTGGTGCTGTGGGATCTGAACATTGTCTGAGTAGAATGGCAGACGGGAAACTTCACAGTGAAATTTCTCCACTTTACCTCAAGATCATCCTCCACTCCAGGCCACGAACTTGCAGTTAAGGGCTCAGAGCTGGGTTCACATCCTGACCTCACTGCTCACCAGCTATGGGATCTTTCCAGCACAGTTTTCTCAACGAGAGTCCAGGGAAAGTAATTCTTGTTGGGATATTCTCACGACTAGTCGCGGTTCTTAAAATGTCAAGTATCTAACACATTTTAGCATATGGTTCAGAAAAAATTATAATAATGACAGAGTGGTAAAAATAACATATTTTTAATGCTTTGGGTAAATGTTAACTATTAATGTCATATGTTCACTTGTCAGAGATGCTGTCCTGCTAGACTGGCTGCACTTTGAAATTTCATTTGTGGCAGTTCTCTCCAATGATTTAAAGTGAATTTTAGCCACTTATACTTCAAAAATACATGTACAATAATCACTAGGCCGTGAAAGTTGAATGTTATAATGAAAGAAATAACAAATAATAAAAGTCTTAGCTAACACACATACTTTCACATGATTTCATTTCTTATTACTGTGCCTATTGGAATCGATTATTAAAAGGACACCTCAGTGATGGTTAGTCTTCTGCAAGTATCACTCATAATATGAAAGAGAGAGAAGTCTAGGAGGAAAAATACCTCTTCCCGATATGTTCAGATTCGAATAAAACTATCACTAGCACGTCTTGCATTCATGCAACAATAGTGAAAAGGTCTATTTATAAATGTTCGCAGCTATAAAAGCCTCCAGGATTTGTCAGACAAATCTCAGAAAAGCATTTCCATAGAACGTACTTAATGCTTAGGTTTGAATGTGCAGCATTTAATTAGTTATACTAATATTTCCTAGCAGTCAGTACTTTCTTACTAATTTAAAACGTGCCTGTGCACATTTTCACCATCCTCTCATCACAGATACAGGACGCCATCCTCTCAGTGGAAGGTGCCTGTTTCTTGCTATTTTCCAATAAATCATTCAGGTCGTCTTCCCAGACACCTTATTTTATCATTCTCTTTTCATGTTCAAAGGAATCTTTCCAGGGATTTAAGGTCATTTGGAGCATACCATTGTAATTCAAATTAGACTATTTAATAATACATTTAAATTTATTTTTCAAATGTCCTTGCTCTGTGTTCTTTTAGTTACTAAATATTAAATAATAGGCAGGAAAATTAACTTATGTCTGCGTTCTCTCTGGCCACAAGAGAAAAAAATGGCATTAAATACTCAGAGACATAAAGTTTAAAGAAAGAAAATGCTAATGTTGCAAGGGTTTCTCTAAGCAAGATTTTACTTTGTGACCCTATAAACAGAGCAAACTAAGGCTGTGGGCAGCAGCAGGGCCTGGGCACCAATAGTCATGTTTCGTTGGCACCAAACTCAACACACTGGCATGATTTTGTTCTGAACCGCCTCACATCATCAGGGACATTAAGAGAACAAATATGAGGCCAAGCACCAATGGCTCACACCTGTAACCCCAGCACTCTGGGAGGCCAAGGCCAATCAAGACCAGCCTAAGCAAGAGTGAAACCCCATCTCTAAAACTAGCCAGACCTTGCTGTGGGTGCCCCTAGTCCCAGCTACTCGGGAGGCTGAGGCAAGAGGATCGCTTATGGCCAAGAGTTTGAGGTTGCTGTGAGCTATGATGCCACAGCACTCTACCTAGCTCAACAGCGTGACACTCTGTCTCACAAAAAAAGAAAAGATAGAGAACAAATGTGAGATCTAAGATTAAAAACATACTCCATTTATCACGCCGGGCATAAGAAGACCCTAAAGAAGCATAACGTAACAGTGACAACAGCATCCAGTGCTGAATTTTACAGACACCAAACTCTAAAGCAACATTGGCTCTAATTTTTTACATGCATATTTTTCAATAAAAGCAATATTGTGATCCTTAGAGAAAAGATGACTTTAAATCCTCCATGTACCTGAGACAAAGAAAGCCCAGAGTTCAGTCTGTGCCTATTAAAGCTGTATGAGAGAAATGGAAGACCTGGGGTCAGGGTGAACCTGCCTCCAGGGACTTGCGGCAGGGACACGTGGGAGAAGTCAGTGAACCACAGAGATCACAGAGAGAAAAGCCTTGGCTTTGTAAGAACCCATATCGTTTTACGGCAGGAAAGTTTAATGGAAAAGGGGAAACTGGTCAAATTCAGCTGAAGCTTTGGTTCCAAAGCACATAGGAAGAATCGGCTACATGTTAACTTAAAAACCATTTACCCAACAGGCTCCAGCTGGGCTATCAGTTGAAAATGGAATAGTCCAGTCCTGCTAGGTCCAGGTGGCAAAAGAAGGTAGAAATGGGAAAACCACCCAGAGCCATGGCCATATAGTTCCTGAAATTGGAATGTACATGAAAATAGGTGAAAAGGAAGCTTTTGGAGATGCAGGAATGGCCTGAGCCCAGGGGCTTGCTCAGAAAAAAGAGACTTGAGTTTTGAGGGGAGGGAGATGCCCCCTCTTCTTACACCTCCAGAGCAAAGGCGTTGATTCAAACAAAGTGGCCCGAATCGGATGGGCCCACTTTAAATAACTGATGACCAGCGAACGCCCTCCTTTTCACCTTCCTCATTACGCATGTGCCTTGATGGCTGTGGCAGCTGCAGATAAGGGCAAGATCTCAGCTCAGCTCTCAAGAGCCCTGAGCCAGCTGCCCTCAAAGCTGATTTGGAACACCTCCCCCTGTGGCCAGAGGGTGCCGGGCCCCCTCTAGCTCTGGAGTAGATCTGTGCCCTGGGCCTTTTCTGCTGAGTCACAAACTCTGAAATCGAGCCTCTAACTCAGCACGAACCTGTGTACACATTCCCTCCCTCCTGGGCCACCTCGTAACCAGCAGGCCTGCCGGTGCCATAAATGTGATCCTGTCTGTCGTTTCGGCCTCAGCAGAAGAGCGACACGACCATATTTATTGCTGTTGCTATTCTGGGGGGTGGATGACGTTTTTCTCCCCTTGCGGCTGAGCACTGCCCGTTCATCTTTCACCACTCCCTCCAAGTCTACCAGGCTAAGACCGGTGTGATACAAATAGATTCCATCAGGGGGAAAGTTAAAATGAGACGTTCTTAGGCATTTCCAAATCTATCTGCTGTATGTCATCAAAAGCTTTAAATTCTCTCATCCTGTATTTTAAATGCATCCTGTCAGCATCCCACCATTCCCATAAATGGCCACTGGTGATAACTTTGCTAAGGACAGAAAACATGGCTAACAGGGGAAAAAACAACTTGACAGATAAGCACAGCTTAGAAAGCTGGCAAATGTTGACTATACTGCTGAGTATGGAGAGTCAATCGAAGATTTTCCACTTGCTTATGTGTGAGCTCAGTCCCTCCACTGTTCCTTACTAAGACACTCCTCTTTTGTGATGCAAAAGGGACTGAATGACAAGCCACAGAAACACCAATTAAGGATACAATGATACAGGGCACAGGTGACTGCTCCTGTGGCCCAGTGGGTAGGGCACTGGCCCCATATACGGAGGGTGGCAGGTTCGAACTCGGACCCAGCCAAACTGCAACAAAAAATAGCTGGGCGTTGTGATGGGGGCCTGCAGTCCCAGCTACTTGGGAGGCTGAGGCAAGAGAATCGCCTAAGCCCAGGAGTTGGAGGTTGCTGTGAGCTGTGACACCACAGCACTCTACCGAGGGCGATAAAGAGAGACTCTGTCTCTAAAAAATAAAAATAAAAAACTATATACAGGTTTTCTAAATGAAGGACTTAGGCACACAAATAACTAATTACAACATGCCTTACATGGCGCACCAAGGGAGATGCTTCTGACTTAACCACTAACCCCTACTCATTACCAACTAGTAAGACCTAGCACAGCTCACCGTCCCCCCGTGTGTGTGCTCACCTGGCTGGTCATGTGCATGTGGCACGTTAGCATTGCTAAAATGACTCCAGATTTCTTGTGTCCTTCCACAAATCCGATCTGAAATGTACACAGAAGCGGAGCAGAACAGGGGAGGCAGTGGGTCATGGACGCAACACACGTGGTCTGGGAGTGAGGATCCTTGCTCCTCCACAGCCCAGCTGCGGAACCAACTCCATTCCTTCTGTAAAATTAAAATGATATTAGTATTCACCTTACAGGCATGTTGTGAGAATTCAATGGGGAAAATGTGTGGGAAAACAGAAACATTTAACAGCTGAGAGTAGGGGCCCAGTTTTCATCTCAGAGCAGGGAAGTTTAGCCTCCCTCCGGCTAGTTTTCTTTGGATCAGTTGTAGTTCATCTTCAACCTGTCCAATCACTCTTAAAATGATGATACACAGGACTCATGACCAGATTCCCATGTTTCTGGCTGCCTGCTGGGGAAATACCTTTTCAATATTCAGGATATTATTCAAAATGCACTGTTTGCTGGCAGTCTAATTTTCATCTGAGAAGTACATAAACTACAGAATTATTTCAATAACAGCACTTAGAACAGGACCTAGTTCTTAGTGTTAAGAAAGTGATATATGAACTATATATAAAATGTATCATATATGTGGCTTTTATGCACTGATGTGTAGATGTGTTTCTGTCTTTTGTCCCTCTTTTCGGTCATATATTTCTGCACCATCACATCTCAAATGTGTAAAAATAAAATTGTCTTATTTCTCTAGAACCAAAATTAATTGCTCTAGACACTGAGTCCTACTGAGGGTGAAAAAACTCTCGATTTTGTCCCTTTCAAGGGAACTCAGCTGCATCTGGTACAGTACAAATCTCTCCAGGGGGGATCCTCAGTTGCCCTCCCTCCCTCTGGTGGCAGGAGGGAGGGTGGGCAGTGAATCTAATTTTCTGGTGGCTTAGTATTCTCCTGGCTTCAAGGGAGGGGCATGTGGTTTGAGAACCATCTTTTAGACCTTGCTGGCCTCCCTTGAAGTGTCTTTCCCAGCTGTATCTTAAGGACTTGACCTCTGGCCTCGCTGCAACTGCTGAAAGATTCACATCTAGGGTCACTCATGGTCAGCCCTCCTGGCACAGTCAGGCATGGTCAGCGTGTAGCTGGCCACTCTTCTTCATTAAAAAGCTGACTCAATCTTGGCTCTAACGAGTCCTCTGAATACAGCCACACCTTCCATCCCGTCTTGTGGTACACAGTCTCACAGTAATCCACCAGCTTGCAATTCTTACACAGATTTGGTCAGGAAAACTCATCTCCAGTTTCTTCAAACTTCACCCCCACACCTCAGAAGACCTGAAGAACCTCAATGCAGCTATGGCTTCCCAGCTAGCAGACTGGGAGATGTGCTCACGGAAGATTTATTGGCAAGTATTCTCCATGTAACACCCATAAGGAAATGAGGAAAGCTGGGCTGAGCAGAGAAGTTAGAACTGCCCTGCCGGTGCAAAGGAGCTGATTGGACTGGGAACTCAAGATGAAACTGACTTTCTGAGTGGTTCCAACTGAGGCAAGGGGGCCAAACCTTCATGCTCCCCACTCACTGTCTACTAGTCACTGGATGTGGGCTGTCCCATGAGTTCATGTGACCTCGGCTAGGAGGCCCTCTTTGACTAAGAGCAACTCTGGGAGAAGAACTCAGCCAGAAGCGTCAGCTGCCAACACTCACAGCAGCTGAGAATGAGCACAGGACATAGAGGCAAGGTCTGGGCCGCTCTGCAGGCTCTCAGCCTCTGCCCACCTACCCCCAGCTACCCTCCACGTCCTACAGAGGAAGCTGCTGCCGCTCCTTTCCCCAGACGTCCTGGAGAGAAGCATCACTGTTGCCCTCAAATCCTCAACATATCCAAAACTTTTGTCTCCACCAGCCTCTCCCAAACCGCTGTGACATCCACTTTCTATGTCCTTCTCATCTATGTTTCACAGTAAACATCCTACAATTCAACTCTCCAAGTGATGACTGTTAGGAACCCCAGAAATCATTTATTTTCCTCTCAGCAAAACCTGAAACTTACAAATATCAGCCTTGTGTCTGCCCTATCATTGTCGCTAAAGTTTAAATCTGCTTTCAAATTGGAAGTTTCAAGTTCACCCCTCTGTAACATGCCTTCCTCTCCCTCTGAAGTAATGAACATTGTCAATGGATGGGAAGACTTGTGACAAGTAGAACAGTGAAAAATCAGCTTTAGTTGACATTTTTAAATATATTAACCTGATCAACTTACAAAGGTAGACTACTCCGTTTTTTCTGCTTTGTCACAAAATGCGCATTTCTTTTATTGACTGCTCTTTGCACTTGGTAAATGATGCAGTTGGGAGCTCTCAGTCTTATAAAGCCCCTACTCAGCTCTGTGGGCCGTTCTTTATGTGCCTGAGGACACAGCTCAGGTTTCCCAGGGCTCTTACTATTTTCTTCCCACACCCCAACGGATCGGTTTGTGCACTTGACTTTGGAAGCTGGTTCTCTAAGCCTTTTTATCAGCCACACGGCCAAAAGGCAAAGACCTCTCTGTCGCCTCTTTCTAATCCTGTCTGTCCTGGATATCACAAGCAGGAACCCTAGGGATCAACCTCACCTAAGTTGGTCTCTCCTTACACTTAGATCTTAATGATCACTCCCCCTGATCATACCAAACCTTGGGTTCTAATGATCCCATTTTAGAATGTCAGAAGGAACAATTTATCCCGTCCCCATGGATCTATGTCCAATGAAATAGTTTCCCTTTTTTCCTCTGGGAATAATCCACTCTTTATGTAGTGCCATTTTTAAACAGAAGGCCACACACCCACCCATGGAAGTTCACCCATGTATTCAAAAGATCTGGTAATTCTCCCTAGATTTTTCATCTCCACCGATTATTACTTGGTTAGAGGCTGACGGTCACAGTGAGTCCTTCTACTTTAATTACTTCTGACTAACAAGAAGAGAGGTAGGCCAGGGCATTCTGGGAGGCGGAGGTGGGCGGATTGCCTGAGTGTGGGAGTTTGAGACCAGCCTGAGCAAGAGAGACCCTGTCTCTACTAAAAATAGAAAACCTAGCAACTGCAAGTTGGAGGGAGGCTAATGCAAGAGCATTGCTGGAACCCAGCATTTGCGGTTGCTGTGAGCTATGATGGTGCCATGGCACTCTACCCAGGGCAACAGAGTGAGACTCTGTTCAGTAAAAAAAAAAAAAAGAAAAGAAAAGAAACAGAAAAAAAGAAAAAGAAAAGAAGGCAGACCTAACATGTAAGTAATGCATCTCCACCCAGCAGTAGCCACATATGCCGGCACTCTGTACCAAGACAGTCTTCCTGCTGGGTCACATCACGAGGGCCTCAGTGGCATTGAGGACACATGTGCTGAGGAAAAGCTGTGCCTTGGTGGGAAGAACCATAACATGTTAACCAGTTTGATGAAAATATTTCAACTTATATATAAAAACAGCACACTGTACCCCATGACAGTATTAATATACACAGCTATGATTTAATAAAAATAAATTAATAATAAAAATGCAAAACATCATCCATCACATTAAATTAAGGTTGTTAATGTCAATACTTTGTTTTTCAACTTATGTTCACTTTATGTCATAAAGAAATAAGCCCTATAGAGATATGCCTTATTTTATGTTTTACCTATCAAAGAATACATACACCATGATTGTGAATTAAATGACAATAATAAAATTATTTAACCTATCAAAGGGGAGAGATCTGAATACAGGTCTGCTGTTTTCCTGTGTATTTCTCAAGTTTGAAAAACACTTTTCTGGGCGGCACCCATAGCTCACTGGGTAGGGCGCTGGCCACATACACCAGGCAGGCAGGTTTGAACCCTGCCTGGGCCTGATAGACAACAGTGACAACTGCAACAAAAACATAGCTGGGCTTTGTGGTGGGTGCCTGTAGTCCCAGCTACTCAGGAAGCTGAGGCAAGAGAATCACTTAAGCCTAAGAGTTAGGTTGCTGTGAGCTGTAAGGCCACAGCACTTTACCAAGGGTGACATAGTGAGACTAGGTCAAAAAAAAAAAAAAAAAAAAAAAGAAAGAAAAATACTTTTCTATAGCACAGTGGTCACAGGGTAGCTTCAGGGTAGCATCAGAACAGGGAGGGGCTAGCATTTAACACCCTTTTTACACTTTCTAATCCTTCTATCTATCCTTCTTCCTCTTCTGCTTTCTCTGCCCTACCCTCACTGAGCTCTTGATAAGATCACAAAGGGACTCTGGGTCCTTCCTCCCTCCCCACCATCATCTCTTACCAAGATCCTCTCCCTTGCTCAAAGAGCCTGAGTCTTCAGGCCCTTTAGTGTGCCATACTCTTTGGAATTATTTCCTCTTCTCCAACTGATCTACTCACTTGCCTGGCTATCTCCTATTTATCCTTCAGAGTGTGGCTCAAATGTCACATCCTCAGGAAAACATCTCAGCAATATCTGTCGGAAGGATGGATGACGCGTGATGGATGGGGGATGGGGGATGGATAGATGGGTGAAGAGGCCGCTCCTGATCTTGTAATCTAACCTAGAGTGTCCCTTGTTTACAGCATTACTTTTTCTTACACAGCACAATAATTTGCAATGATACATTGATTTGGTATCTATCCCCTCAGTGGACCGTAAGCTCTGTGAGGGCAGAGTGTTAATGACCTTACACCCATGAGAGGGCATCCCATTTAGAGGACACTCGCTACACACACACGCTGAGTAAATGAACAAAAAGAAAACCTGCACATTACATTCAGGGCACTGAAAAAGCCATAAGGAGGGGAAAAGGCCTTTTGTAAAACATTTTCTAAACTTGTAATTAATGGATTACATTAATTTGGAACAATCTAAAAGAACAATAAATTTTGAGGGAAAGTAACACGTGGCCTTCGAGACGAAGGAAAATCACACACTGCAACACTTGCCGATGGTCTCCTTAGACACTAATCAGACACAGCGTACATCATAGTCAGCATGAAAATGACTTCAAAGGCTATAGACTTTTTAGCAAAATTCAATTACTGTTGGACAGAATAGCTCTTAAGATATATATGATTCAAGAGTTACTGAACTATTTGCTCATAGTAGTAGAAAAGAAAGATTTATTTTTTCACCTAAAGATAATTTCAAAGTACATCTTGAAAAATATCTGGTAGGGGTGGGCCCAGGATCACTTGGACACACTGTCTTCCTATATGTTCAAACCTAAGCCCCTCCACTCTCAACACCACTCTAAACCCAGGAAGTGATAGGAAAACCAGCTAATACAGGTGCAGATACTCAAGACTAGAGGCAGAGGCCAATGTGCCCTGCTGCCACAATGCCCAGCGAGCCCAAGGCCATGTGAAACTTGCCAGCTGGATTAAAGGCACAATTCTAAAGTGGATGGAAGTACTTTGCTATACGGTCAGGCAAGGGAAGAACTCCTCTGAGCTCAGCCCAGGCCCTGTGCCCTGCCACTTCTCCAAGGCGTGCGAATGACAAGGAGAAGGATATAGTTTGTAATTATCAAAACACTCACAGAAAGAATTTATGCAAAAAAAGATGATGTACTATCATTAGCATCAGGTAACTTTGGATTTATTTGATCATTTTAGACACAGAGTCCCAAGGTAGTTCACAAGAGGGAATTACCCTGTAACAATGTTTCCCTAAAGAGCACTCAGAGTATTTCTTAAAAATACAGATTCCTGAGCCCCAGTACAAACTCACAGAATCATAATTAATCAAGGAGACCTGGCCATGTGTATATGGAGGGTCCCTGACTTACAGTGGCTGTACTTAGGATTTTCCCACCTTACAATGGTACAAAAGCAATAGCCGTTCAGTAAACCTGGACTTTGAGGACCCATACAACCATTCTGTTTTTCACTTTCAGTATTCAATATTAGATATTTGGCACTTATTTTATAAAATGGACTTTGCACTGGATAATTTTGCCCAACAATAGGCTAATCTAAGTGTTCTGGGCATGTTTTAGGTTGCCTAGGCTAAGTTATGATGTTCTGGTAGGCTAGGTGTATTAAATGTGTTCCCAATTTATGATATATTCATAACTTAAGGTGGGTTTATCAGGCTATGATCATCATAAGTCAAGGAGCATCTGTGCATCTCTCTGTACTTAACAAGTGCCCCTAGTGACCATCAGCAGGGGAACTCTGGAAATCGCCCTCCAATAATGATTCTTCGTCAGAGAAATACATTAGAATCACTAGGGGAGCTCTCAGAATGTGTGATGGGGGCACTTTCAGAGATTTTGCTAAGGAGGATGGAGCCCGCACAAGCATCGTTTGAAAATACTTACCAAAGGATTCCTAGCTCAGCCCTAAAGGAATATTTAATATGGATCTGAGGCGTGGGAACGAAGCATGATTTAGTCTAGGACGTTACATCAAAGGAAATGGTAATACATACGTCTTTTTAGAAATAGCAAAACTTTCAAACCAACAACTATGACGGAACTGACACATCAGTATACAGCTGGCGGTTTCTAAATGTCCACTTCTGTCACAGTCAGGAGACAGTCTATGAATTATTCAATCAGTGAGTCAGAAATCACTCATATAGTCTGGATTACCCAGGCAGTCTTTTTCCATTTAAGATGGTAAGTTTCGGAGGGTCCTAAAACTCATCAGTTATACTTATTGCTCTACATATATGATTATATGATCGGCCCCCTGGCAGCTCTATTCACTCACATATATATGAGTGATTTTTAAAGTAACTATTAACATAACAATAAAACACTAAGATGTTGAAGACTGACATTCAATTAATTACTGAGGACTGTAATTTCAAGATTCAAAGTAAAAGCAAATCAAATTGATCTTTAGTGAAACTTTCCACTCTTACCTCCTTTTTCTATCTCTACTTTAAATAGTGAAAACATAACACACTAAATACATCATTCTGTATCACTTTTTATTCTGCTCAATAGATCTTGGGGATTTTTAGTACATAAAAAGTACCTCATTCTTTCTTAAGAACCATGAAATTTGAATTTCAATTTTGTTTTATTAAGTTTGGGATTAGACTTTTCATCTCTTTGACCAAGAATCACCCATAAATGTAAAAGTATACGTATATATGTGCGTATATGTGTTTTTAAAAAAAAAATCAATGGATGTATTGATACAGGCCCTCCAAGAAGCAGATGTCAGGACAGAATTTGGTAAGAGATTTACTATGGAGGATAAAAGCCACAGGAAGTAGTAGTAGATGGGGAAAGACTTTGGTCGTGATGTAGGTCTGAAACTGGTGAAAGGAAAGAAAGAAGAATTGTGAACAGAAGATTTAGGCTGCAGTGTAGCCCTAAGAAAGTTTCAGCTTGGTCCGTGGGGAGCACAGGAAATGCCACCCATCAAAGCACTGTGTGGTAATGGAACAGCCCAGGTCTTAGACTCCCACTGTGCTCGGCTATTGGCTGAAAACAGCTTAGTGTGGCTTCAGCATGGACACTACTGGGACCCAAAGGTACTACAGATAGCTGTTGGAGGCTGTCCACCAAGCTCCTGCCTCAAAGGAACATCTGAGCGGCACACCTCTGTGACCACCACAATCCCCTCCTTCTGGTGCACAGGTTATTGCCTCAGAAAGCCCCTTCCCCCAAAAAAGCCCCTTCCTGCCCTTAAAGTTACAACTCCTCCCTAGCACAGGGAGTGGCCTGCTTACCTCATCAACCTGTTCCAATTTCCCCGCTGCCCGCCCCTAATGGCTCTTTCCTCCAGATCAGTAACTCCTTATTGGTTATCCCACCAGCCAGTCACCATTCTAAAACTTCCCTATATAATATGTTTCCCTGCCTTCTCTCTCTCCCCCTTCTTCCTCCTCGCTCTACTCTCTCTCTCTTCTCTTCCCCATTCTCTCCTTATCTCTCTCCCCTCTTTTCCCCTCTCTTTTCTCTCCTCCTTGGTGCTGCTCTGCAGCCTCCCTCCCACCACCAATAAAGACCTTTCATACAAGCCCCGGTGGTCTGAGATCTCTGCCGGTTGAAGTGCCTCTCTTTCAAAGATAGTCTTCATGCATGGTTGGGAGCAGCTCCTGTGGGCCTCTCTTCCTAAAGGGTAGCTTTGGGAAGGGAAGTTAATGGAACAAATAGAAGCCCCTATCTCTGCAGCTGGTCTTGGGGCTGAAAACAGTTTTCATCCTCTCCCTTTCACTCCTTCCTAACTCCCTTCACCATCAGCCATCACATCTCAAAATTTTTACAGCTTACCTGTTACTCAGGGTGGGGAACCTACAGCCCAAACCCTTTATTAAAAGGATTTGTTCTGTAAAATTTGGATTCAGTTGAAAAGCCATATTTAAGGATCTAGAAAGCCACATGTGGCCTTAAGGCCTCAGGTTCTCAACCCTGGAGGTTGTACCCTTCTCAGATTAAGGATGCTGTACAGGTGTGTCCACAGTTACCAGGGGTCCACGGAGGACCAAGAGGCACCCAAATGGATCACCTGGATTCTGTAAATGTCCCTTTCTGTCCCTGTTGTATAAAAACCTCCTCTGCTCATCAGGGTCAATCACCCTGATGGCAATTCCTCTTCTCACCTGCTCATCCCTGGGCACAATCCCTCATGCTGCCCAGCAGTTGCCAGTCTGCAGCTGAACAGAACTCCTGCTTTGTCCTGGGCAAGAGTACTCTCCCTCTGGGAAACCTACAGAGCATGGAGTTGTGGAGATAGGAAGGACAAAGACCCAGAGTAGGCCATTGGACATGACAGTAAGTGGGCCACCCCTGCTTCCACCTCTCAGTTCCCAGGCCCACGTGTTCTTCCTCTTAGGGACAGTGTCATAGGAAGTCTGTTTTAGTGCATTAAAATACATCCCAAAGAACACCACTCCATTATTACCAGAAAACTAAAACTTCAGCTTTGCCTTCAGCAGACCATTCCATCATCTGATGAGACCGGCTCCTCATGGGTAACAGAGGAATGCAGCAATACAGTATGGGGTAAGATCAATGGACCCTACGATCAGGGAAAACCCTTCATTATGACATAGGTCCCCTGGTGGGACATTTGTTGTGGGAATTCCCTGTTGATCAGGCATTCCACAAGCCCCTAGGTAGTGGTGGTATAGGCCAAGGCTCCATGGGCGAGAAAGGCAAATCAGAGTAATTGTCTATCCCTGGCCAGGATGAACCACTGGTTTGTCTAGGCCTGTGGGTTGCGACCTACAGGAACTGTATTAAAGGGCCGCGGCATTAATAAGGTTGAGAACCACTGGTCTAGGCTACATCAAGCCTGATATAGTCAACTTGTCACCAAGCAGATTATTTGGTATTTTCAAAGAATAGTCTCTGTTGCTGGCAGACTGGAAAATCAGAGACAGCAGTAAACTGACCTTGATAACGAGAGCCTTGCTGGCCACAGAGCGCACCTCTATCTCTGCCCCAGAGACTGCTAAGTTCGTGTGCACCTTGTTTTAGCTCTAGGAAGGCTCTGAGCAGGCCAACTAACATCAACTGGATGAATCCTGTTCAGTGCTCGTTTCTTGCAGGGCATTAACACGCAGTACAAAACTCATTACTCTGTGTCCTCCTGTATGTTCATCCACGTGTTTCTACCCTAGACTTCCATGTCTCTAGTCCTTTTCCTTCCAGGCCTCTGACCCCTTTGGGCCACATTGCTTTTCACACAAAATACATGACCAGGTTCACCACTCTCAGCCCACTGGATAGCTTCTCCCTGTCTACAGACTCCCATGACCACTCCTGACTATGGCTGTAATGCAGCTTCCAAATATTTTCTTTTTTTTTTTTTTTTTTTTTGAGATAAAGCCTCACTATGTTGCCTCAGCAGAGTGCTATGACATCACAGCTCACAACAACCTCAAACTCTTGGGTTTAAGTGATTCTCTTGCCTCAGCCTCCCAAGTAGCTGGGACTACAGGTGCCTGCCACAACACCCGGCTATTTTCTTGTTGCAGTTGTCATTGTGGTTTAGCTGACCTGGGCCAGGCTCTGTACTTAACAAGCCTCTGACCCCACCAGCCTCGGTGCATGGAGCCATAACCACTGTGCTACAGGCACCAAGCCAACTTCTAAATATTTTTCGAATCCATCCACACATTGAGCTTGTCCATTCATAAACCAAATGCATGCTTTTCCTCCTCCTTCAGTGGGCTGCATGGAGCCCCAACCTGCCCCTTGAGACAGCTAGGGAGGTGGCACTAGTGTAACCCTGGTGGAGAACATGCGGGTTGAGGCAACCTGTCCTTGCGGCCTTTCATGCCCTCTCATCCTGCTCAGCTCAACCCTGGATACACACCACATCTGCCCACAATAGGCAGCTTCTGGGTCTGTCCAATTGTGCCTGGGCAGGTTCAACATTCCCAGCTCACACTGGGAAATTCTGCATGAACACAGCCCCTTCTACCAAAACCAAGTAACTTACCAAGAAGTGTTTGTCAAAAGATAGAGGCTTCTCTGTTGCAGATGCTACATCCTTCCTTATGTTAGATGCCCAGAGACCTGCCTGGAGATCCCTCCATGGGACTCACCATAATCTTCTCACCATTGACACCTCCAACACCACAGGCCCTGCCTGATCATCAGGCCCACGAGGAAGAGCTGCAGACATTGCAACCTGGACTCTGGCAAAACTCTGTCCTGCTCCAAGCCTTCTCAAAGCCTTCCCTGTGATCCAACATAGAGCTTTACAGTGTGTGTGCTCAGGTGACATGCAGACTGGGACTACAACACTTGGCAAGGAGTAAACATACATTACCCCCCCCCCATTATTCGGTTTGAGGAAAGCTTTTTCTATTATTGGCTATTGTTTCAGATCCCATTCCAGAATTCTTGGAACCATTTTTCCTGTTACAATTTATATTTCTTTCACTATCTAATAATTGATTTCCTTTCTTCTTTCCTTTAGCTATGACTTAGCAGCTACTTACACCTTAGTTGTGCTTTCAACAATATTGTGTGCTTTCCTTCTTTAGCTGTTCTCTGAAAAGGTTATCCCATCAATTTTTGCAACTTTTAGCACATCTCTATACCAACACTCCCCACGATGGTTTTATATTCCCTTGACAGATCTAGTCTGTGCAATTTCAAGCTTCACGGCCATACCTTCAGAACAAAGCATAGTGATTTTAAGTGTAGCATGAGAGAGATGAACTTATCACCATGTCATCTCAGATTTTAGAGACCTCTTTTCCAGGAGGTCTCCTGTGTTCTCACAATGACAAACATGGACTTTCCTCATTCCTCCCTTCCGAAGCGTGCCTCTCCACTTGGGAAGGATGCACCTATGATATCCACAAAGTGAAACAATATTCCTAGGAATAGTTTCAACCATAGCATTGACAAAATAACTCTGCCCTCTGAACTCTTATGACAATTGCCACTTACTAGCTACTTACAGTTGTCAGCCTTGTACTTGTATTATTTTTCATTTTTATCTCCTGCCTCTTTACAGATGTTTTATATCCTTAAGAGCAAGGTCTGAACATTACTTCTTATGTTTGCAAACTTAAAACAGTAATTATATAAACATATACATACATGTATACATAATAAATATATACACATATACGTACATACACATCTTATGGTTTGCTTCATGAACTATCCACTTCAATCCACTTTGTTTTCAAGCTTACTACTTTTTTTAAGTCTCCCTTTACCATGTTATCTTTTTCACTGTTAGAACATTTCTGAAACTCTCTGTAAAGTTTCACGGTAAGCCTCATCCTCAGACATGGTGCAGCCCACGTCTACGTGGAGCTCTCCCCATTAGGAAGAGCAGGCAAAGGGCCACCAGGGACAAGTATGTGAAGAAACCAAAGCATTGCCCTTGAGACTTTTTAAGGCTCAGCTGGCAACTGTATATCACAATTAGACTATTTCTAAATGAGACCCTGTAGGGCAAGATTGCCTAGTTGTCTAAGATAACCTGGAGGGACCACTTGAGGCTTGCGACCACCATCTATAGTGGCAACTAGTAAATGATGGGATTATCTCCAGAAGAGCTTCTTAAGAGTTGGGGATGAGAAATGGTGGATTAGCCAGGTCATGGAAGAAGCCCAAGTACCCATCCATCCATGAATGGATCAACAAACTGTGGTATATGTACACCATGGAATATTATGCAGCCATTAAGAAGGATGGAGACTTTACATCCTTCATGTTCACATGGATGGAGCTGGAAAATGTTCTTCTTAGCAAAGTATCACAAGAATGGAGGAAAAATTATCCAATGTACACAGCCCTACTATGAAACTACTTTATACCTTTTATATGAAAGCTATAACCAAATAGCCTAAGAATGTGGGGAGGGGGAAGGAAGAGGGGGAATGGGTGGAGGGAGGAGGATTGGAGGGACCATTTCTGAGGTTTATCTTACAGGGGTACAAGTGAATCTCTCTAAGAGTAGAATGAGAACATTTTAAAACAATAACTGAGAAAATGACATGAAGGCTGTGATCAGTTTGATGGAAGTATTTCGGATTACATGTGAAAACCCCACACTGTGCCCCAGAAGTGCATTAATGTACATAGTTACCATTCAATAAAAAATAAAAAATAAAAAAAAATAAAAAAGAAATGGTGGATTAGAAGAGTGAATATAATCCAGATCACTATGGAAAGAAAGTTGAGGGTCAGGGATGCTATGCTGGAAATGACTTACTAAGGCGTCCACACAGGGTAGGGAACAGTCAGGAAGATAGGGAGGGCATCCAGAAAGAGACTTTAATGAGCTGATGGTATATTCAGTGAGGGTAGCAATGATGAGAGGATGGGAGTAGGATTGCAAAGTTCCAATTTTCAGAGTTGGCTTTCCCAGACCTTTCCTTCTGGGTCAAAGTAAGGTCAGAAGGTGAGGTCCAGGTTATGCATGACACCCGAGTGAACCACACAAATCTTAAAAGAAGGAGAGACTGAACAACGGCTGTCAGAGACAGGGGAGAAATGAGGATTATTTACTTCTCAATTTACTTATTCTTAGTCTTAGTTTAGTTTTTTTTTTTTTTGTAGAAACAGAGTTTCACTTTATTGCCCTCAGTAGAGTGCTGTGGCATCACAGCTCACAGCAGCCTCCAACTCCTGGGCTTAGGCAATTCTCTTGCCTCAGTCTCCTGAGTAGCTGGGACTATAGGCGCCCACCACACGCCTGGCTATTTTTTTGTTGCAGTTTGGCAGGGGCTGGGTTTGAACCTGCCACTCTCGGTATATGGGGCCAGAGCCCTACCCTCTGAGCCACAGGTGCCACCCTATTTTTAGTTCTTAACCCCTACTACCCAAAACTGCCCAATAAATATCTCTGGGGTATATTTCTGGATCATCTTTTCCTAAATGTCCATATCTTTCCCATGAAATTTGTATTTACTTGTCCCCCTCCAGTTTAATAAAGATTCTAGACAGAAGCATTACCATTCACCCAGGCAAGTATTAAAAAAAAAAAACAAAACAAGAAATAAAAGTCATCTTCATCATTTTCTTTTTGCCCCCTACCAAAATTGCTTCCTCCCTAAATATGAAAGCTCCCAATATGCTCTGATCCTCCCTGCAATAACGGATAAGGCTGAAGAACAACCTCTAGAGCAGTGGTTCTCAACCTTCCTAATGCTACAACCCTTTAATATAGTTCCTGTGGGTCACAACTCACAGGTTGAGAACGCTGCTCTAGAGAGACCTGGGTTTGAATCCCACCTTGATCATTTCTTCCTTGAATAACCCAGGGCACATAAATGCCCTACACCTTATTTTCTCCTTCTGTAAAATGGTTGTATTACTAGTACTAATTACATGAGGTTATTATGAAGTATAAGGTAAGTGATACATGTTAAAAAGCATGGTATTTGCTACACAAGTTACCTTAAAAGATCTGAAGATGGGCAGCACCTGTAGCTCAGTGGGTAGGGTGCCTAGCTACACCCAGGCTGGCAGGTTAGAACCCAGCCTGGGCCAGCTAATACAACAATGACAACTGCAACAAAAAAATAGCACCTGTAAGTCCCAGCTGCTTGGAAGGCTGAGGCAAGAGAATCTCTTAAGCCCAAGAATTTGAGGTTGCTATGAGCTGTGACACCACAGCACTCTACCCAAGGTGACAGCTTGAGGCCCTGTCTCAAAAGCAAACCAAAAAAGATCTGAAGATGATTAATTTTGGAATTCCTCTTTCTGATTTCGTGCTGCCTGCCTGCAAAGTTTGTGAACACATTTCCCAATTTTCTTTATTTATCATAAATAAATGGCCAAATTTATTAAATTTTTATAAATGCTTTATTAAAAATATTCAAATGATTTTGATTATTTGATTTTATGAATACAGCTAATAATATTCATTTCAACTTACAAGTAATTTTAATTGTAGGTGTCCCTTTCGTTACACACTTTGACTCGTGTCCTTTAGACAATGAACACTGACAGGTTAGCTTTTTGTCATTTGTAAGTTTTTTTAATTAAAAATTTTCTAATATGTAAATAATATGAAGTCACCAGTAAGTTTTTCAACGCACCTTCATTTTTTAAGAAACACCATTAAATTCTTAGCAAAATATCCTGACCAATATGATGTAAACTGGTCATATACACACTCAAAATGGCTTATAATGTGTTATAATTTTTTTCAGAATGGAAATATACATGGAGGAAAACAAACTGCTAGAGTGGTTGTTGGCCCCTGGGTTTTACTAACCTCCCCCATCCCACCTGTCAAACCAACATTCACATTCTCTTCTTACTAATCCCTTCTTAAAGCTAAATTCAACTCCCCCTTATCCAGGGCAAAGGTTCAGAGTAAGAGGGAAAATAAGGACATTGCTAACCCTGACTATTAAACTGAAACACTATTCCAATGCCTGCTATCTGCTATGCCATCACTCTCAGCATCTCTTTCTCTTTCTTCTTCCCAGTCTTCTCTAACCATTGCCATTGACCTTGAACACTTAATGAATGCATCTATGTGACTGCGGAAACATTCCATTGTGTTGATAGCAGGCAAATGGAATCTTCACTAATATGGCTACTTTGCCAAACACTGTTAAATTACAAAAAAAATTACCAACTTTCCTCCCATGAAAAGAGTCAATGGCAAGAGTCAGATTAAGATTAGTTAAAATGTAATAGTATAATAGATATCTGGTAGTGGATACTAACTCTTAATTAAGATTCCTTCCAAGGAAGGATTTTATGACAGATAGCCCGAAGATTAGGAAATAAACAGTCATGTTTTTTATCATCCCCAAATATCCTATATTCTACCTGAATGCATGTTTATCCTATCCCTTGTCTATCCACCATAAATGAACTAGGTCTTTCCATCACAGAAGCCAGACACTTGCTCTGTGCCACATAAACCAGAATTCCTCCTCATTCGCATGAAAATTAGAAAAAGCAAAAAATGTTTCCAAAACTTACCTAGTCCTTACACACACAAATGAGTCCAAAAAGAAAGAAAAAAGCAAAGGGACAAAGGCTACTCTGTAAAGTGAGCCAGGTTAAAAGAGGAAGGAAAAAAATGTTGGCTTGAGCAACCATACTGTTTCTCATGTCAACAGAACCTCAAAAAAGATGGGAATGCGTCTCTCTATGCTAGTTCCTGATTCTGGCATATCCCATAAGAGAAGTGGAATTATGACTCAACCTGAAAACCCTGGGCCCTCATTTCCCAGCGGCCTAAATCAATCCCCAGTCCAGGACAAGATGCTGTGTGAGATGCATAATTATTTTAGGCCACTAGGGTAAGCACTATTCCTGGCAACTCTGCAGGCAGCGCCATGCATGAGGGTTTCTAATTCTCTTTGGTGATTTGGTTCTGCATAAACTGAGATTTTTTTCTTTCAGTCTTCCAGCCAGGTAAGCAGGAAAGGCCAAGTCCAGTCAGAGAAACAGACAATCAAGGTCAATTCCAGTTCCTTTTTGGTGTAGATTAGTCTACTTTTCCCCTGCTGCTTTCTGACACCTGTCCTTGCGTTTTTATCTGATTATCAAATACCTAGTGAGAAAACCCTGCAAGTTTCTGATGCTCACCCAGTCATCCAAATGCCTCCCAGCCTAAGAAATAACAGGAATATCCTGAAAAGCAGTTTCCTTCAGAGGCTAACCTCAGGTAAACTTGGAAGAAGTGTCTCCCATGGCTATTTTGAGGGTGAGGTTGAGACTAATACCTGCTCTCACTGGAGGTAATACTGATTTAACTTACCTATTACCAAATCCCTAAAGTTTGGCTTAGCAGCGCACCTACAATATACTCAGTTAATATCAAACATAGAAAGGGAAAAGCAAATCTTGTTACTCCCATTTGGAAAATGATGCAATAAAGGTTTAGAAGCTTAGAAGAAACTTCTAAAATGTATTCAAAAAAGTTGTAGCAGGAAAGTAGATCAGCTGACGCTTGTCCCTGGTTTTGTAGGTCACAGCCTCTTTGCCAGTTTAGAGTAGTGTTTTACTTACCATGTATCTCCTTGAAAACTTCTATTTACTTTCTTAAACCGTGGATACCAGTGGAGAGGTATCAGGTGTACATTCCAGACACTTACACAACATACATAGACTGAACCATCTGCCTGTTGAGTACAGAGCTTCAAGCTGAAGAGTCTCTAAAAGTGTTAAGAAGAATAAATGAAGCACGAGGGGCAAGCAGGTTCCAATGTAAAAGTAATATCCTAGTCTCCTGCAAAAGCAAATTAAAAGCATCCTCATTATTACAAATAAAAAACTAACCAATTTATTCTGTGCTTTTTTTCAAACTGCATTGCTCCCCTCCCCAGTATCCTCATTAAATAAATGCAAACACATGTGCTTCCAAATGGGTAGGTGTAAAAGAACATTCTGCACAATTACATCTAGGCTGCCGCAGATTTACAGCACACATATATCTGGGGGATATTAACTCACGATGACAGCTGAACATGACAAATGCAACAGTACACAAACTGGAATGCCGGAAAAAATGCAACTACAAACCCCATGCAGACAAACGCGTATACAATGAGTTTTCCCACAACGCACACGTGGCCGCACTTACAGGAGCTTAACCACTTTGAAAAACCCCAAACACAAACACTGGAGCCTCCGGCGCCCGCGAGCGGCCCCCACACACGCGGCCGCGCCTTCATCTACAGGCAGGGATTGTCGCGCCGCCCAGGGTACGCTCGCCCTCCCACTGGCATCCCACTGCGCGAACACATGCGCGCCAACCAGTCCCTGCGCCCGCCCGCCCGCCGAGGAAGCGGCGGCTCCCGGGGCTGGGGGCAGGGCCCGGTGGGGCGGGTGCGCCGCGGGGCCGGGCCTTGGAGCCCGGGGAGGGGACGAGGGGCGGGCGCGGGGCGGTGCCCGGCTCACGTGGGCGGGCGGGAGCAGCTGAAGGTTCGCTCAGGAGCCTGGGCTGTCCTCTCGCGCGCGGCGCTGGCCGGGGCGGCGGCGGCGAAAGAGGAGGAGGAGGAGGAGGAGGAAGGCGGCGGTGGCGGCGGCAAAAGAGGAGGGAGGACGGGGGCGGCGTCGGACTGGAGCCGAGCGGCGGCGCGAGCTGCCCGGGGCGCTGTCGTGAGCTCGCCCGCCGGGCCCCCACCCCCGAGCTACACCCTGCCGTGCCCAGCACTGCCCGCGTCCGTGCCCCCGCGGGGAGCGCGCCGGGGCTGCCCCCCGAATGACGGGCGGAAGGTTCGACTTCGACGATGGCGGCACCTACTGCGGCGGCTGGGAGGAGGGCAAGGCGCACGGGCATGGCATCTGCACGGGGCCCAAGGGCCAGGGCGAGTACTCCGGCTCCTGGTCGCACGGCTTCGAGGTGGTCGGAGGCTACACCTGGCCCAGCGGCAACACCTACCAGGGATACTGGGCGCAGGGCAAGCGGCACGGGCTGGGGGTGGAGACGAAGGGCAAGTGGATGTACCGGGGGGAGTGGTCACATGGTTTCAAGGGGCGCTACGGGGTCCGGCAGAGCCTGTGCACCCCAGCTCGCTACGAGGGTACCTGGAGTAACGGGCTGCAGGACGGGTACGGCGTGGAGACCTACGGGGACGGAGGTGAGCGGCGTCGCATGTGACTCGGCTGCCCCGCGAGCTGGCGCGGTGGGCTTTGCCCCGACTGCGGGGAGGACGCGAGGCGCACGTGTCCGGAAACCCGCCAAAACACCTGGGGCAGCCTCCCACCCATCTCCCGCACCCTGCCTCCCCTAGAGGGTGCGTTGGGACCGGACTGGTGCGCTAGGGTTCGAGCTGACCCGGTTCTTGGAGCGGGCGGTGTGTCCACACCCAGGGGAGCGAGGCGTGAATATACCTGGCCGGCGCCAGCGCTTCACTGCCACCAGGAGGGAGCGCCGCCCGGGAGGGTTGGGCCGGGGAGAGGACGCTGTCACTTGAGCCCATCACATTACGTTCTTGATCCCTCCCTCTCCCGGCCGGGTTTGAAATCGCCACTCCCAAGGAGTTAGAGCGAACGCCCTGGGCTTGAGAGGCAGGCGGTCCGTGCTGACCGCTCCCCGGATTGGTTTCACGTGGAGTCGTATTTCGCTTCTGGTCCTCTAATAGCCTAAAGATAGAAGCCAGAACCCCATAACTAGGATGTTGGGGAATTAATGTACCCCTAAATTATTATTTAGGGGAGGGGTACATTTGGAAATGTCACAGTTAATGAAAGCATAGAGGCCGCCCGATGCAGGTGGAGTTCAGAGAGTGTGAGTTCTTAGTTTTCTTTGAGTTTCTTAGAGTATTGGTTTTCATTCAAAAGAATAGCAGTCTTCGTTGACCGAGAGACCTTTGGACAAATTATTAGGGAAGTATTTTAGAAATGGTCAATAAAGTGTACATTTTTACAAATACAATTAAAGGTATGTTCCTGTAGCACCTAAGTTAGTAGCTACTGTACTGAGAATAGCAGTACTGAAACGCCGATTTGCATTAAGGTGTGTGACCTAACTATGCCTGACTGAACAAAAATCACCTTATTTTAATATTTAACAATATTTGCAAAAGGAATTATATATAAATAGGACGAAAGTTTCTTTTTTAATTAGGAAAAGTGTATATCATCGAAACAGGTGTCAAAACCTCATGAAATTTCCTTGTATAGTAAGTTGAGGGATGAATGGCTTATGCTTTGGGCAAAGTACGTTTTCTGATAATAAACATAATCACAGTTAATTGAAAAGGGTTATAGGAGGCGATGTCACCTTTTGGAATTAAGCAGCTCAGAGTTGGAGGATATTAAAGGGATCCAATTAAAAGTTTCTGCAGCCCACTGCAACCTCAGTTATGCCATTGCTTATATAAAAGCTTATACAATTTGTATACTTCACTGACTCAGAACATTCCGGCTGTGTTTCAAATGCAAAACGGCAGAATGGTAGGACTTGCTAAAATGGACAGCTTTTCATCCTACAGTATAAATAAAAGATAGGGTTCTCATGGAGTAAAAGAAAGGAAAAAAAAAACTTTCTCTAATACTTTTCTCTGGGTTGTGTGAGTCCCAAGTTCCACAGTGGTTAATTAGAGCCCTTAAACGTTCTGAATGGGCATGAAGTGCCTTGGTTGACAGCCCTATAAATATGTTAGCTTGTGTGTGACCAGATGTTATTAGAGGCCCTAGCTCTACTGTATAACTAAATTCCATGATCAGAAGTGGAATGCAAAATTTATTCTTTAAATATGTGCTTTATTTTGTAACCATTTAAGAAGTCCATGTCTAATCCTCCTTTCACTTCAGTTTTGGAAGGCAAAAAATAGTCATCTTTTAAAGTTACTATTCATCAAACAAACTCTTGGTTTAAAGTTTTCGTTATACCTAGTAATCAAAATATATATAGCACAGTAAAGGCTGTCTTGTGTACATGCTGTAGAGCCCAACTAAGTATCCAGGATGACTTTGTGAATAATCTGCCTTCTGTTTTAAAACAAACTTTTAAAAATTAAAAATAGTTAAAATTTGGCATCGCCATAGTACTGTGGTTTTCTTTTTCTACCAAAAAAAAAAAAAATCTAAAATGCTACAAGTAGGAAAGAAAAAAAGAAACCTCTTAAAAATCACTATTGAAAGTCTACTGTGCTACTAAATATTCTATTTTCTCTCATATATTGCTTTATTTTATTAGAATGCCCTTAATCATAATAGGGTAGTCTAAGTACACGTTTATTGCTATAACTTATTTCATACAAAAGTTTTGGCCAAATAGGAATATTACTTTATTTTCACTAAATAGCTCTTTTATCTCCACTCTCAATCAGATTCAAGGAAAATCTAATTCCATGTATTTTGTGGAGGAGGAAGGAAGCCATAATTCTGCACAAGTATCACTTAATGTATTAGTGATTTGTGTGTGAAGTGTGGTTGAAATAGAAACCTTCCAAATAAGTTAGTACCCTCCTCAGGAAATCCAGAGCTAGGTGCCTAGAATTTTTTGCACAAATGCTGATTTGCTGTACTGCTTTTCTTTTTAACCTGTCATAAAACTATTCAAAACAATCTGGGAAGACGCATCTTTTGTTAAGTAGCTACACACCCATCCGTCGCTATGAACTTAAGTTTGGCATGGTGCAGTGCAAATTTGAAAATCATTCCAAAACTGGATGCCTACTACTGCAAGATTGTGTAGTTATAAAATGACTAGATCTAAAAAATTAGCTCCCAAACTAATACAACTCAAAACTGGTAAAAATAATAATTTCTATGCTTGTGAAATACACATCTATATTTTAGGAATCGAGAAACTAATTAGAACTTTATGAAGCAGGTGGGTTCCAACTTCTGCCTGCTGCTCAAATAAGGAAATGAACCCTTTTTTTCCTAGGCTCATTGACTAAACTAAACCTATTTTAAATTTCAGATTAACTACTAACAGTTTGACTGTAAACTGGTTTCTAGCAATTCCATGCAGGAATGCTTTCAATATATTGTGATTTAGCAAAATGGGAGAGGAATGTGGCCTATGCTGTTGTCCCTGCCCTTCCCTGTTTGACAACAGAGATTTAAACTTTCTAATTATTGCTGTTGCCTTAAACAGCTTGGATTTTCAAGCAGTATTTCTTTGAAAATTCTAAATCCAAGCCTTATTTTTGGAAATATCAGTTTAAGGACGCTAGCTGTTAGTTTCCCGTTAGTGTTAAAAATTTACCAAGAAAGTACAGTTGTGTTTAAAAAGTGCAAATACTTATTAATATCAAACAGCATGTCTACAAGTTTTAGCAAAATCAAGTTGTTTTTATATAGAAAAAGGACATAATTACAGCATTTGTGAACCAAATGAAATATTAAAAATAAGGTGGTTTATTTTATAATATGTGTGAGTCAGGCTGTATAACTTTTATACTAAAGAATTTATATTTTATATACAGGCAATACGTAAAGGAAAGGTCAAGTTGAAATTTTATAATTCTATTGAGGTGGTGTTATTTGGTAATGGCTTAAATTCAGTAGGAAGCTTCTCAACTTAAAACATTTTAAGTGACTATCTTACCCTCGTGGGTTAATCCTTTTGAGAAAGCAGTGGTTTATTTACCTCCTTAGAAGTTCATAGATGTCAAGTTGAGACTTCACACCTACCCAGAATATAACGTTCACAGTATCAGACCCGCTTCCTATTTCCCTGTTGTCCTGCTATTGTCTGTGATCACATGGACGATATGTCAGAATGAACAGAAAGAGAAGATAGTTTTCACGTTGGTCAAAACTTTTGGGAGCCATTGTGGTTTTAACTTTTCAGATAATCAGCTCTTGTTAATACAGTAATCTAAATAACTAATATTATTGCTCAATGTTTTAAAAATAAATGCATGCCACACATTGGAAATTTGCACATGTAAATATAAAATGCAGAGTGACTGCAGGGTAGATCTACATAATCAGAAATGGTAAAAGGTCAGGACAGACTAATGATGTATTTTCTGTGGTATTATGAATTGTTATGAATAACACAGAAGTAATTACATTTTAAAATTTCCAGATAGCTTTCTTTGAGGATACGATAATTTAAAATTTGCCTTTAATGAAAGGAAATGCCTGTGATTTGAAAAGAAACTTCTAAATTCCCTAATTTAGCATTCATTCCCTCCTAAGATGATGTATCAGGTTTTTTTTTTAATGTTTTTAAACATTTTAAAACATATTGAGAAGAAATACTTTAGGGTAGAGATTATCCTGTTCCTGAAAAGGCATATTTTTTGAAAAAATACCCATAAAGTGTTCATGGAAACTGTCAAAGATACCTTTGTTCTGAGAAGTCCAAAATGATAAGAGGGGAAGGTTTCATCTGGACTTGTCTCAGCTTTTGCAAGAGTAAAAAAAAAACATGAGTTCGGGAATTTTGTCTTCTCTTAAGAAGTAATTCCTGCCCTCGGCCGCTTCTAGTCTGTAATGTGATCCGCAGTGCAGCGGCAGAGGCTTGGGAAATCCATAGAGAATGTAGACCCGTGACAGGTAATATGCACAAAATTGTTAAACAGATTGCTCATTTTTTTTCATTAACGGTTCACTCAATTTAGGATATATATTTTTGTCATGTCAAACTTGGCTCAGAAAGGTTTACCCAAATCTAAATTTCAGCCCTGGATATGTAAAATTGTCCCTACCCTAAAAGAAAAGTAAAATGAACACAGAAAACGGAAGATACCCGTTTGACCCGTGTTCTGAGTATTCAGATCAATGATAATTATTTTGTCTTTGTGGCTGCTGGAATGTTATACTGACATAGACCTAAAAGTCATTTTTAGAGTTTTTCAGCTAAATTAGTAATATTAGAACAAAATTTACAAATTGAATTCATTTCATCCTCTATAGTTGTACTGCCTTCCTAAGAGGGACTTTTTTTTTCTGATGTGTTAATGTCAGGGAGAATATTATTTCCTAATGATCCCTCTTTTGTATTAGGGAAGTAGTGGTTTGCATCTGAAAATTCATTAAGTTGTTGAGTGAAAAGCAAAAATTATCACAGACCATTGGGAGATTCTATACAATTGCATTAAAATCATAGACTTCCAAATTACGGGGCAGGGATTCACAGATAATAGCAAGCATCCCTTAGGGTTGGCTTGGGAATGTGGGGCATTTAACTTTGGGCCTGCCTGTCCTGTGCTCTGTGGCCACGCAGGGTGCACCGGATGGCTGCAGGTGATCTATCGCCCCCCTTCTGCCCCTTACTCACACTGCTTTCTTGCGGTCTCTCGAAGGTACCTACCAGGGCCAGTGGGCCGGAGGCATGCGGCATGGCTATGGTGTGCGCCAGAGCGTGCCCTACGGCATGGCCACGGTGATCCGCTCGCCCCTGCGCACCTCGCTGGCCTCGCTGCGCAGCGAGCAGAGCAACGGCAGCGTGCTCCACGATGCCGCGGCCGCCGCCGACAGCCCGGCTGGCACCCGAGGCGGCTTCGTCCTCAATTTCCACACCGACGTCGAGCTCGGGGGCAAGAAAAAGGGCGGCCTCTTCCGAAGGGGCTCTCTTCTTGGAAGCATGAAACTCCGCAAGTCGGAATCCAAGTCTTCCATCTCCAGCAAGCGCAGCTCTGTCCGCAGCGACGCGGCCATGAGCAGAATTAGTTCCAGTGATGCCAACTCCACGATAAGCTTTGGCGACGTAGATTGTGATTTTTGCCCCGTGGAAGACCACGTGGACGCCACCACCACAGAAACCTACATGGGCGAGTGGAAGAACGATAAGCGCAATGGGTTTGGCGTCAGCGAGCGCTCCAACGGCATGAAGTACGAAGGCGAGTGGGCAAACAACAAGAGGCATGGATATGGCTGTACCGTGTTTCCTGACGGCTCCAAAGAAGAGGGAAAATACAAAAATAATATTCTGGTCCGTGGAATAAGGAAGCAGCTTATACCAATAAGAAATACAAAAACTAGGGAGAAGGTGGACAGAGCAATTGAAGGCGCGCAAAGGGCAGCGGCCATGGCGAGAACCAAAGTGGAGATAGCAAATTCAAGGTAAGTAAATGTAGGGGGTTGCCAGGGTCGATCAGAACAATGTGATATCAAAAATTAGGTCTATCAGTCTGCTGGGGACATTACCAAATGGGTTCTACAACTGCCAAAAAATCAAAGGTGAGATTAAGTCCCATAGCGTGAGTAGAAATGGACCCGTACTGTTCTGAAACTGCTATTCTCAAAAAAATGTTGAAAGCACAGTGAAATCCCCTAACTGTTCTAAATTACTCTCCTAATTAGCACCTTGAAGGAATGTGCTCAGACTCTGCACATCTTCCTGAATCTAGAAAGTTGTATGTTTTAAAGGATGCTGAAATCCTGCCCCAGAAAGAAAATATCAGTCCATGTGGAAACCTACCTAGTATGAAGTATAGCTTCATTCTGATGTTTAAGTTGGAGGTGTGTACATCATCCCCTATAAAATTACCCTAATTTAGAAAATACAAATTCTGCTTATTGAAATCTCACAGGTAAAATTTGTTTTTAGCCACCAAGATCTAGGTATGGACAACGTGGTAGGTTAACATGACAAAATCTAGCATGCATTGTTTGAAACAACAGAGCTTGTCTACGTGGGGAGGGCAAGTAGACCAAGGCTCACAAGAATCATCACATTCTATGCAGGAGAGATTAGATCACTGGTATATTAAAAGGAAAGGGGTGGAGGGAACCTGACATGGACAGATGGGACTCTCAATGTGCCAAGGTTGGAAGAAAGAGCAGTAGAGAAGGGCTGGCATGAAGAGGAGAAAGCGGCTGGATAATAGATTGACAAGTGGGGGTACGTGGGCACACAGAACTTATGTGCTTCAACTTTTACCATTAAATAGCTGGTTTCAGGGATCCGGTGAGAGGGATAGAGAAATCTATTGAAAGTGAACATTATAGATCAGACAAAAAGGGAAAAGGGGTGGTTATAAATGGAAAATTTTATTTTTAGGCTTTAGTGGATACTGATTGGCCATAGTGTTTTGTGACTTGAGGCATAAATTTAGCATAGAATATTAAAAATCCTGTTCCTGCTTCAGTAGTACTCTCCCAGAGAAGTAAACCTCTTTTTGAACCACAGAATACTAACATGTTTCCAGACTGTTTTCTTAGTATTCAATCAATAAGGCCCACTTTGAGTCATATGAAATTTATGATATTTGAACTTTTTAATGGGAAAAAAATGATTTCATATGGTTCAATTTAATACAGACTTCTGAAGTTCTTTCTTTAAATACTCGTATTAAAATTTAGAGCTACTAAATAAAAATGGTCACTTTTTTTGCATTGTTTTTAGATATATATTACATTAAAAGTCCTGAAAGTTTTCATCTTTACCCCAAATTAATCCTATTTTAAATTTAATATTTATTAATAAATACAGACTTTCATGGAAAAGTCTCTGTCTGCCCAGTCTTCCCTACCAAGCATCTTTTATTTTAGGTCGTCATTTTTGCTGATCACCAAGTATTGAGTCTACTTTGCTTTTCAGTTTGCTTGCTTGTGGACGGGGTACTTGGCACAGCTAATCTTGCTGGCTGGCTTTTAGAGCTAGGGATACACCTAGTGTTAAGTCCTACTTACTAGTTTGAAGTGCACGTTTGGATTCTCCCATTTTCTTTTTACCTCTTAGTAACAGAGGCAGTTCAGTCTTGGCAGGTGAGAGATATATCTAGGTAGAACACATTAACAGATTATTCTAATTATTGACTTTAAAGATTAGTTTACACTGGAGGAATCTACGTAACAGAAAGGCCCAACCGATGCAAACAATGGTCTGTGATTAGTGTAGTGTCATAAAACAGCCAAGTTCTACCACCGTTTTCCCTGTTGAAAGTCTTTTGAAGGTAATATGTAGTTTTAAAGTACTGTATTATATAGTTATAATCAAGAAATCTTTAGCTTAAGACCTTATACTTTAAGCCAGTTAAATACTTCAGAAAGATTTCCCTAAGCCAGCAGTTCCTCAATCTGTGGGTTACGACCGACAGGAACTGTATTGAAGGACCATGGCATTAGGAAGATCGAGAACCACTGCCCTAAACTATTTTGGAAAAAAAAAAAAAATTCATTATACTAAGTAAAATAAGCCAGTCACTGAAAAACAAATACTGCATGATCCCACTTTGATGAGGTATCTAAAGTGCTCAAACTTAGAAACAGAGACTAAAATGGTGGTTGCCAGGAACTGGAGGGAGCGCAAATGGGAAGTTGACTATTCAACAGATATAAAGTTTCAGTTATACAACCACCATACAGAGATCTGCATACAGCATTGTGCCTATGGTTAACAATATTGTGTTGTACATTTAAAAATGTCTTAAGAATAAGTCTCAGAGGCTTGGCGCCCATAGCCCAGTGGTTAGGGAGCCAGCCATCTACACCAGGGCTAGTGGGTTCGAACCCAGCTGGGCCTGCTAAACAACAATAACAAGTACAACAAAAAATAGCCAGGCGTTGTAGTGGGCACCTATAGTCCCAGTTACTTGGGAAGCTGAGGCAAAGAGAATCACTTAAGCCCAAGAGTTGGAGGTTGCTATGAGCTGTGATGCCCTGGCGCTCTACCAATGGTGACAAACTGAGATAGTATCTCAAAGAAAAAGCCTAAGTCTTACAGTACATATTCTTTAATTAAAAAAATAGTTTGGCTCTCACAATAGACAAATTAAAATTTAAAAATTCAATTATCTTAATACAGAGTGTCAACTATTTTAGACAACTATTTTAATTATATAATAGTTCAATTACTAATTAATAGTTTAATAGACTACTATTTTAAATTGTACACGAACTTTATGGACACCCTGTACTTTCACTGTTTTAGCCTCTTTCCAGATTCCTTGATACACATATAATGAATACTTCAGATGTAGAGCTTTGCCACTTGTTTTTGGAGAAAATACCTGAAGGACTGATACTCTCCTAATAATAGTTCTGAGTTTAGAGTTCAGTCTTTAAAAAACTTTTTCAAAAAGTAGACAAAAAGATTCTCTTAAGGTTTTAGAGATTACTCCCTTGGGAAAAGGACTTCTAGCTACATTAATTGTCATAAACTATAGCTCTTTACAATGCCAGAGTATTTGCATAGTCCTTCCTGGCCCCCCTACTGTTGCTGTTACTACTGTTTTTAAAAGTATTATTACCTGAGCAGGTTGGCATGTACCTCTGGTCCCAGCTACTCAGGAGGTTGAGGCAGGAGGAGCACTTGAGCCCAGGAGTTTGAAGATGCTGGGAGCTATGATAATACCACTGTGCTCTAGCCCTAGACAACAGAGCCAGACTCTGTCTCAAAAAAAAAATTTAAATATTGACAACTTGAGACATATAGCAGTTCTCTTCCTGGCCCAGTCCGGTAACAGAGTAAGAACTAGAAACTGAGAGTTCTGGCAGCTGCTGCTATCAACAAAAAGAGATGATCAGTTAATAGTTATTGGCCAGGCAGTGCCCATAGCTCAGTGGGTAGGGCTCCGGCCACATACACCCAGGCTGGCGGGTTCAAACACTGCCTGGGCCAGCTAAAACAACAATGACAAGGGCAACAACAAAATAGTTGGGCGTTGTGGTGGATGCCTGTATTCCCAGCTACTTGGGAGGCTGAGGCAAGAGAATCACTTAAGCCCAGGAGTGAGCTGTGACGCCATGGCACTGTCTCAAAAAAAAAGTTATTGGCCAGTTTGTCCACACGATTGCTGTTCTGTCTCTGTTATTTCTTTGCTTTAGAGACTTTTGTTTGTTTCTTAAGTCCCAGGGCAATGGACCTGCCATTGTCCTATCACCCTGTTTTATCTTAGAGCAAAATCTCAAATTGGTCTGAAGGGAAAATAATTGTATCATCTAACAATGTCTCCAGGAGACACAGAATTGACCATTTTTGTCTCAAAGATTTAAGAAAACATAGTAGATCAGAGAATCAAAGCGAAGGTCCCAGAAGAGGGAGTGGTGTTGCTCCTTAGTAAACACTCAGGAGGCTTGTTTTGAAAAGCTTATTAGGGGCTCCAATTTAATTCTGATAGGTCAGGGAATATGGTGATAATGTCACAGTTATTAGATAAAAAACAACACATAGTAAATAGTTACTAAACCTTAGCACTTAAAGAGTCAAGACCATAAGGCTTGCTAATAATTTACTGACTCCTAGAGCTTTTTTTAAGGTCTCTGCTGTGATCCAAAAAATATTATATTTGAAAGATTTAGTGGAATTCTATTTTCCTTTAATCATGGTCCAAAGGGTAAAAATAATCACCTGAGATTGAGAAAAGGTCTTTAAGAAATGTCGAAGAGGCCAGAGAACAACTCTGAATGTGGTAAGAAATAAGCCTACCAAAACCTACCACTGCTTACCAAATCCGCATTGCCAAAGCTGCTCCATCCAGTGGTGGCCAGACTGTTTCTAGTCATGGCATCCCAGCCACTTTGTAGATGAAGAGACAGATGTTGGGACTGAGGAGAGTCAGGCCAGCACCCAAGCCGTCTGGCCTCACTGGTCTTTCCTGCATCAATCTTCAATCTTGGTAGCAACTTGGTCAACCATACTCTTTTGAGTCATAGGAGTGCTATTTACAGACTTACAACAAGAATGTCCCACCCTACCCCTGTATGCTCACTTTACTTTCTAGAAAATAAAATGAGCAGAATCTCTTTTGTTACAGAATACTCAAGACCCCCACTCTCAGATCTGGAAGGGCCACAGGAGAGTATCTGGTCCAAGCTCTTCACATCCAGAGACAGGCTCTGCCCAAGGTTACCCTGCTGTCTCTGTTGTTTCCATTCTGTCTTTTAGGTATTCAGTTTTTATTCCTTTAGCCCTTACCTCTAGTCATTTCAGTTACATTTCTCACTTGCTCAATTTTTATTCCATCAACTCTTGTCTCTAATAATTCCTTAAGTGAGATGTGTTCCTTGAGAAAAATATTTTAAGGAAGAATTTTAAAACAAGGCATTTGGTTGATAGAATCAATAAAAAGTGACCTGTACAGAACCCTGCATGCATGGAAATGAATAGATCGCTTGGGAAGGGGTACAGACAAAAGTGGGGCTTTGGAGGAGATTTGGGCCTGAGAACAAGTAATTGTTATGTGAGAGAACTCAAGATTGAGAGGAGAAGGGATGGGAGAGAGGCAGCCTGAACCTCAGTCTTGTACTGGCCTTGTCGTGTCAGACAGATGAGAAGAAGCACTGTAAAGGGCGGAGGTTAGCAGAGAAGGAGCAGTAACTGTTCCATTCCACAGACTTTCAGTGACTCTGCCACCAGCTTCACTGGACAGTGAAGCTCTCTGGTGCTTGCCTGGGCAGGTTCCCAGCACTACGGTGAGGCGTCAGTGGTCAGCCAGTTGTGTGGGACTGTGCTGCTGCTGTTGCCAACCTCTCCCTGACCATTAGAGCCACTTCAGGTGACAACAGTGGCACCTAACAGGTAATGTAAGAAGAAGTCCTCTCTTGCTCAGACCACAGCTAGAGACCAGACTCCATGTTTGGTAGTTTTGGACTTAAATATTAAGATGACGTATAATTTTCCTGTAGTTTTAAAAACTCCCCGTACTTTTATATTTAAAAAAAAAAAAAAGATGTATTACAGTTTCATACCTCTCTGCCCCCATGCTCAGAATGGTTGAGTCACGCCAGCTTGCTGTCACTTGGAAGGAGGGCCTTGGCTCTTCCCTACCCTCTGCCTGGCACCCTTGCTCACTGCTTGGACCTCACTCACATTTGAGCAGAAAGTCTCTTTATGGACAGTTTCCTTATCTCTATTCCCTTCTGCCTTACTTCTGTCTCTTTCAGTCCTCCTAGTAAATTAAATCCTCCCATCAGTCTCAATCAGTGGTTCTCAATCTTCCTAATGCCACAATCCTTTAATACAGTTCGAGTAGGTCCTAACCCACAGGTTGAGAACCACTGGTCTAAATTGTGATTGTATTTCAGAATATCTGTTGAATGTTTCTCTCTCTGGATTGGGAGAGATGGACCTACTCTGAAGGCAGCTTCACTCACTTTTGTAAACCCAGGAGTGAGCTTGAATCAGAGTGGGTTAGTAAGTGCTCTAGTAAATGTTTGGTGAATGAGTGAATTAGGGGCTCACAACTTAAGGTATGAATGCTACCAGTGCTTCCAATTTCATTTTGCTAAGCATTTATAAACCATAGTGTTCAGGACAGAAACTGAGCTCTAATAATTCATCGTGCTGTAGTCTGACAGTAGTCAAGATTCCTTAGTTAAGTCAACATCATTGTAAGGCATGGCCAGGGAATAAAAGCTTCAGGTTAAACCAAACTGTGTTATCTCCATTCTTACCGGTATTGACCTGGTCCAGTAATACAAACGAAGAAACTCCTGAATGTCGACTTATGTGAACTCTAATGATAGTGGCTCAGCCTGTGCGCTCAGCATCACCAAAACCTCTAATAAGTCAGAACAGGCGAGCTTATTGTCTGTTCTTTTTTCTTTTGGGAGGGACAGTTATTTCAAAATATTAAGGGAGTATAAATGTTTTAGTTCACATAGATCACTTTTGTAATTCTTGAGTCCCAGCTAAAGGGGCATCTTTTAAAAATCTGAGTTTGCCCAATGTTTGACTGTCTTTGTTTACTTTTGACAGTTTTCTGTGCCCTGCCACTTTTTAGAGTCATTTTTCTTAGGCCCAAATAATATTCAATTTACCACATAAAGCCAATGGGGATAGACAGAACAGTCTTTCACACAGTCATCTGACTTGATTCACACTTCATGTATTAGTAATTAAAACCCAAAGTCAGCCATGAGTCAGTGCACATTATGGTTCCAAATTAAACTGGCTACTACCAATTTTAGGAAAAAGCTCATTCCCTGCCAAGTTATGAAGGGCCCGAACTTTGAAATTCTTCAATTCTGTTGGACAAAGGATTCTATTTTGCAAATCAAAATGAATAGTTTATATATACTGTTTCTCTTCTGGAATGATAATTATATTTTTTAAAAGGAATTTTAGATTACCTTTTCCATGGATTTTTGTTTGTTTCTTCCGTTAGACTGCTTTTCAGTTACTAGCACAAGCAATTTTCATAGGAAGGAGAAATTCCACTATCTTGTAAGTCATTTTGATGAAGAGGTGGTCAAACAGGTAAAGAATTTCAGGTGGGAGTTTACAATAAGGAGAGCATCCATTATTTTCTTTAGTCACACTGCCTGTGTTCTTCCCTATCTGCACCTTGGCTCCCTGTCACCCTTTCCAGGTGTTACAACCAGGGTTTCTAAGAACAAATTCCAGACACTTGATTAAAACAGACTCTGAGGCTGAGAAAAGTTAGAGAACAAGGGCCAGTGCTTGTCTCACCCTTCCCACAGGGTGGTTTTGAAGACTGAATGAGAGAGTCCATATTATAGGACTTTGTAAATGGTAAATCACTACGTCCCCATTAGATTTGGGAAAATGCTCTGATTTCAGAAGACCAAGAAGCCAGACTGGATAGAGGCAAAGAGGGAGTGAGGAGGGAAGACTCAGGAACAAAAATAGGGATAAGCAAAGGAAAGGAGTAAAATCCAGGAAGCCTGACCACCCGTGTTCAGTTGTGGGCATGTAGCAAAACTCAGGCCATTTCTAGTCTCAGATCTGTGCAAAGTCAACAGGGGATTTATTTGAAGACTAAAAAGAAAGTAACCAAGGAAATGGCATTTGTGTTTGTGTCAAGCTGTGCCGGGTACTATTGGGAAGATGATATAGGTAGTCATACTATATATTAGTAGATCACCCTCCTTTTATATTTCATATTATTTTTGTTCCGATTTTTTTATTGCATATGTAATTTTCAAATACACATTTCTCCTTTTTACCAAAGAATGCTCATTCCCCATGGGAGAAAGCGAGGACCTTGCTCTAACTTTAATTTTTCTCTAGGCTGTTGAAAGAAAGTCATTGAGAGTCTCTCCGTGTGGGTGTGCAGAGGGAGCAGCTGAAACCAGAAAGATGACCTAGGTGTCAGCTCTGTCCTCCCCCCAGCAAGGGGGAGGGGCTAGGCATGGGTATAATAGCACTCAGGTATAACTTGGGAAGACAGTGAAATTCCTACAACCAGCTGCTGTCCTTTGACTCTCGTGTTGTACCAGTCACCATGTAACAGGCCATTACCCATAACATGAGAACAGATTGTGTTACGACAACTTTGTAAACCTTCTTTAGGGTATGTTGTTTCTAAAGATTTTTTTTTGAAAAACCCTTCATCCAGCCCTCCAAAGTCCAAACCCATTCAGAGGCGCTGAGGTGGGCATGTGTTTTAATGACTGATAAGTATGTTAAAGCAAATACAAATTTTATGAAAATTAGCGTTAAACCATAATAAATAGGAAGGTCACAGACTTGCTATTCCTTCCTGAGTAACTGAAAAGTTACTCAGACTTTTAAGTGATTATAGATGTAGCATGGCCCTCCACCTTGATTAAGTACCAAGGAGAGCAAGGAGAAGATGCTCTGTATGGTGGGAACGGGATCTGAAATGATACTCAGTTCTGCAGAGATCTACTTAGTGAAAACTGGGAGAACAGAATGCCCAGGATGATGATAAGCCAGGTTTGGGGGGAACACATTGACCTACCTTGTTTTAAGTAGAAATCTGAACTTAGCTGGAGAATAAAAATTTCAACAGACTCCCATCTCACTCAGCTCTGAAATGTGATGCTTTTTCAATAATATAAATATGAAGAATGAAGGGCAGCAATTTCTTCTTAGTATGGCTTCGTTTGTAACGAAACCCCCCCCACTATTATGTATTTTGGAAAGCCCCCCAAGATGTGATTCTGCTCATATTCTATCTGCTCCCTGTGAATTTCAGCTTAACCTGGAGAAACTCTGCTTTCAGGCAGGTGGCAGAGTTCTGCGGACATGCTGACCACACTGGTAGACTCCCTCAAGCAGCAGCTGCCAGGCAGCCGAAGCACCCCGCTCAAAACTTTCCATTATGGATTAAGCTGACTCTGCCAATCTCACTTTACTCAAGACACCAAACTGGATGCTTGCAAGACTAGTGCCTTGCAAATCTTTGAGATGCTTTTCTTATTATAGATGAAATATGAACATTGTGTTTAGGAACAGGATCCAACAAATGCCAGAGGTATTTATGTAAGTCATTCAGCTTTAGTACAGCGGCCTCTTGGGAATAAAATCAAATCAGCTTTTCATAATTTCACCCTTCTATTTTAGTTGGTGTTTCACACTTAATATCTGTAATATGGTAAGTTCAAAATAATCTTCTTTCTTAGAAAATTAATATGTAAGGAATCAAGATTGCCTCCAATATAGTACAACCCTTTGGAGTCAGTCTTCTTAGAGCTTCTATTTGTGGGCCAAAAGAAACTTACTTAAGCCAAATAAAATACAGCAGTTCACTTTCTAGCACTTTTGAAACAGTTTGTCAGAGATTAACAAATAATTTTATGATATTTTTCAAAAGTTTTAAAGAAGGTAAAAATTTTAGTTTTACTTTATGAGTCAAACAAATTTTAATCTCCAGTGCTTGGTCTAGCAGTGCGGCTGTTTAATTTTTTTTTTTTTTTAATGCAGTTTTTGGCCAAGGCTGGGTTTTTGAACCTGCCACCTCCGGCATATGGGGCCGGTGCCCTACTCCTTTGAGCCACAGGCACCACCCTGGCTACTTAATTTTTTTATACTGGTATGGGTGCTTTTTTGAATTAGTATTTCAAGCTTTCATTCTCTTCTGCCCATCATAGAAGAGTTTGAGACACGCGTAGGAAGCCCAATAGACAAAACGTGTGGCGCCAATATCCCACCTAAGCCAGCAGTCTGGAGTTCCAAGGTGAGAGTTGGGTAGCAACGGGGCTCTACCCACCCTCCCTCCAGCCTTGGCCACTTGTTCCCTCCTGGATAGCGTGATTTGAAGATAAGTTGCACTGTGAACCTTAACTTATAAAGATGCATATTCCCGGGAAGGGTGGTACCTATTGTCCTTGTCTATCATCAGCATGCTAGTTAACACCTTGGTTAACTAGAAAAGGCACAGGAAGAGTAGCCCAGCTCATTTTATGAGGGTCACTTCTAATTTTAATCATTCTTTGTTGCATGAATCAATTACCTACCATATAAATACAAAATCATGATTCAGACCTAGTCCTTTCCTTCGTGGAATCTAGTTGAGTCAGATAAAAAATCAGATTGGCATTTTGCTTAGGTAGTGCATAGGAGGGGGCTTCCCCATGGCCTGGGCTTAGAGACAGGATTCCACAGGGGTGTGCAGGATGAGCCCCAGAGAGTGCGTGGGTCTTTTTCAGAAGAACATGGAAGATGCAAAGGACAGTGGCCCACGTGTTTTTGTGGTATGATAATATGTGTAACGTGGTTGGACAAGAGTGTGCTGGGAGGGGAGCAGGTTGAGAGATTAGCAGGGACCCTTGAACCTATAAAAGGGAGTTTGGACATTATCCAAGGATAGGGGAAAGTTATCAATAGGTCTTACTTAGGCAGAAGAAGTACATGATCATATTTAGAAAGGTCACCCTGGCTGCAGGTGGTATAGGTATTGGAGATAGATTAAGTAGTCACTGCTAACTAGTAATCTAGGTAAGAGCCTATGGGTCAGGCTAACCAGTGGAAGTTGGGATGGAAGGAAGTAAATGTGTGGGTAAGAGCCTCCCAAGCAGACTCGGGACTTGGTGTTGGTTGAGTAAATACGGTAAACCTATAAACCTCGAAAAAGAAGAGTCAGTGACTCCTGTTCCTGGCGTGGACAACTGGTCTGGTGGTGTTAGCAATTACTCAGAAAGACACCACACAGGAAGGGACAGGTTTAAGGAGAAAGATAAGTCTGGGTTTTGACTTCTTGAATTTTGAGATGGTAGCCCAAAGGTTAACAGGGAAGATAGGTCTGGAACTCGGGGAAATTTGCAGTGTACTTCCACAGCTTGATCTAATCCCTGAGAAGCAAAGACTATAAGGGAATTCTGCGTATGTGCGAATAGACACAGCTCGTTTTAAGAAGTACAGGTAAAGCAATTCTCACATTAAGTGACCAGGAATGTGTTTCCTTGTAACAGTACAATCCAGGCATCAGAATTTGTTTTTGGATTTGTAGAATTACGCTTTCTCAGATTTGTGCTCAAGGGACCTATCCAGTGAGCAAGATCAGTTGGGCTGTTTTTTTTCTTGGCAGCATAGTAGAAAAAAAAATGCCACTCTCACAAATTATTATGCTAAAGGAACATCAGTTGGCAAACATTTGTTTAGTGCCAGCTCTGTCCAAACACAGCACTAGGCCCTGGAAATACAGAGATGAATAAGAAATACAACCAGTCGTGAAAAGCAAATAACCCTACTGGTCCTTGCACGCTTCTGCAGCTGCTGTGGGGCTGCAGGCTGGAGGGACCCGCTGGGAGGCACCTGGCCCAGCCTGAGTGACCTTGTCACAGACACTTCCTTGGGACTCCTTATACAGCCCTGCTCTCTGAATGCCTCCACTCCCAGACCCCTGCCTTAGTTTAGCCCCTGTTAATCATTTGGGTCACACTCAAGGTCCATAGCTGGTGTGGACTAAATTACAAAACCTAACAAAAGTAACTCTTCAAATAGACATTATAATTTACCCATAACATAGGAATACTACCAGGAGAACATACATAACAAAAATTTTATAATGCCCAAGGGAAAATGACTAGGAGTTTCTTTAAAAAGTCAGAGAATTACTTTTTGCATAGTCCATAAGGTAACAATTTTGGGTGGTAGTGGGATCTTTTTACCAATATTTGGGTACAGAGACATCGAAGTTAACCGTTAGCCTACTCAGGAGGCTGACGCCGGAGGATGGCTTGAACCCAGGAGTTTGAGGTAGCTGTGATCTAGGCTGTCACCATGGCATGCTAGCCAGGACAACAAAGGGAGACTTTGTCTCAAAAAAAATAAATAAGACAAGGAAACAGTGTAGATGCTGCTAAGTGTTTCACCTGGGAGTAGGTGCCCTGCCTCTCTGGGTCTGTGGATAGGAATTTGGGGTGATACATTTTGGCAACATACAGAGCCAGCAGGTCTTGAGAGGTTACCTGGTCTGGACCTGTGGTGTGAACTTGGCATCTGTCTTTTCTTTTCGTCCTGGCAACCCCGTGAGTCGGTAGGAAGTAAGGCATAGAAAGGTCACAAAGCGAGTGCACAGCAGCAGGTGGGTCCGAGGCAGCGGAACATCAGAACCCTCACCCTTCACCTCTGCTGGGTTTCAGGAATTGGGGTAGGAATTTTTTTTTTTTTTTTGAACTCATGTACTCTGCTTAAGCTCATAAAAGATCTATCTGGGAGGAGTGTTACTTAGTCACAGACTTCATTTTGCCACCATTTCATTTAACAAGACGCATTTATCAGCCACGCATCTTATGGGCCAAACATAAACAGATAATGTCAACACAATATGGTAAATTCTAAAAAAAACTACAAAAACTCAAAGCAGGTAGAACCCTGAGTGCAGCCAAGCTGACCCAGCTCTTTGAAAGTGAGGGGAGATGATGCAGGAAGTGAATGGTGACGGGGTGTTGCAGGTGGAAGGAAGAGCCTGGGCGACGTTCAGCGTGTGTTGGGGGCTCCTGCAGGCAGTCGGGCAGTGGAGCACTGTCTCCACGGGCAGTCCAGCCACACCCTGCAGCAGGTCACAAGGGGTGCTTAAAAATTCCTGGTCCTCCACCCCACAGTTCTTTAAATGAGGCCTAGAAGCTTTACAAGCTTCCCAGGTTATTCTCAAGAACACTAAAGTTTCTGGTGGAGATGGGTTGTGATTGGAAACAGGATCTTGCAGATGTGGGAACCCAGTCTTCTACTGTTGGCTTTAGGGAGTCTTCTAAGGGATTTGAGCAGGGAGCCAGATGGATGGCCTCACTGCTTCGTGGAAGAGGAATTTTAAGGGGGACCAAGGATAGAGGCCTAGTCTGTCGAGAGAGGTAATAAAGAACCTTGGGCAGAGATGGGAGAGACACAAGGGATAAAATTAGCAGGACTTGATGGACTAGAAATTGTGGGTAAGGAGCAGAGGCAAATCTAAGAGGCTGTGTGACTGATACTCAATGCCCTGTTAAGGTTGGTGAAAAGGCTCGTTCATTCCTAGTGTATGGGTGATTTATTTCAAACATATGAAACAATCTCTCTGGATCACTTCATTGGTAAAACAGATATGAGGAAGTAGGAAACAAGACCAGATAGTCGCAGAAAACCTAAGTCTGGGCCTCCACTGCCATGTGCATCCGGCTCCTTTTTGCCTGTTTTGAAACCTGACTTCACATAACAACACCAGTGATATTTTTTATAGAATTTTTTCAATTAGCAAACGTAGTAAAACATCACTGACCTTATGCTTGTCCAACTCCAAATCTGCCCTAAATCAGAAGATGGCAGATTGAAAGGAAAAATCTCCTGCTGTGTTCTTTTAGGAACAAGATTATAGTTACGACCATATACCAAAATCACTTTAACCTACCCATAAGCATTCCAGGAGTACAACTTGCCTACTGATCATCCTCGTTCCTTCCAGAAATGTCAGTAAATACTTACACATGTAGTCCTGTGCTAGACCTGGAGGGGGAACAAGGAAGCCCAGGTCTTCCTTCACGAGCTTAGTCAGTCAGAGATAACCCATGCATGTAGGAAGTAGTTAAAAAGTTACATGGAGCAATTCAGCCAGCCCCACTGTTTATTAGTCCTCTGCTGCCTCATTCCATAAAGGTTTCAAAGCAGTTTACATAAATGTCAAAATGGTTAATCTTCTAGGAATTAAAAAGGAATAGATTGGCTTGTTTATAAAGCAGTTCCAAAGACTTCTTCTTTTTACTTGGCCACATATCCTGGTGATGTTTTTCATTGTTTTTTTTTTTTTTATGTGACTATGAATTTGACAGTAAAAGCGTTTTGAAAAATGATTCTTCTTACTCTTCGCTATATCAAAATATCTTTAAGCCCATTGTTGGAGTTATTGAACACTGATTCTAGGGTAAGCAGATGTCAATCACTAAGGTTTACAATGCAAACAAGGGTAAAAACAGCATACTTAGGAATTTTCTTTCTTTTACTTTTTTTACTTTAGACTCTTCTGTAATGTGCTAATTTTGTGGTATTAAAAGTTCAGTTACTAAGCTTCATTGTTTAAAAGTTTTCTTTTTTTTTTTTTTTGAATACTTTTTTTTTTTTTTAATTTTATTGAATGGTAACTATGTACATTAATGCCCTTCTGGGGTACAGTGTGGGGTTTTCACATGCAATCCGAAATACTTCCATCAAACTGATCAACACAGCCTTCATGTCATTTTCTCAGTTATA
>CAUYQV010068465.1:0-65583 GCA_963574575.1 Galagoides demidoff | reverse complement strand
GACAGGGTCTCACACTGGCTCAGGCTGGTCTTGAACTCCTGAGCTCAGGCAATCCACCCGCCTCCACCTCCCAGAGTACTAGGATTACATGCGTGAGCCACCATGCCCGGCCCACTACTGTCTTTTTACAAAGCCTAATATATGCCCATAACTGGGACTAGTCTAATACACATATATTCTATTATCACTGAATAAAACAGAGTATAATTTGATTAACACATAGTGCATAGAAGTCAAAGAAAGCAGAAACAGCTCTGGGCTTTCTCGTGGCCACAGAAGAAGTCTTACTCACGGAGTGGTCTGACCAGTCCGGTTCAGGGAGGCTGCAGCCGTTGCCCAGAGCTTCACCCCTTCCAGGTGTTTCAGGAAATGCAAACGGATGATAGCAGAGGTTCACCCACCACCACAAGGCATAACCACACATGATGAGCCTCCCCCAAGGATCTGGGGACCCACACAAAGTCATAATAAAGAACAAACTTTCTTTGTTTGTTCTTTATTATGACGCAGGGGGGTGCACTGCTTTAAGGGGAAGACTGAGGTCCTGTTTCAACCCGGAGGGTGAACAGCTCAAGGCCTTCACCATAACCTAGCAACGTTTTCTGTTTCCTCTCGAAATGTCGGCAAAAAACCCAGGTGGATGGTTTTTTAATTGATATCATAGTAGAATCACCTGTGAAGTTTTTGAAAACTAGGAATATTCAGGCCCCATTCGCAGAGTTTCTAACTTAATGCATCTGGGACACAATGCCAAGTATCGGTGTTTTTTAAAAAATCCCCCAAATAATTTGAATGTGTAGCAAGTTTTAAAATCCACAAATCTGGAATTACAGATGACCTGATAGCTTCCTCCCAACACTCCAAACTCTGCAACTCATTCTGTCACTATCAGGACTGTGGAATACCACATGGCTACAAAAAAGGATTTCAAATAGTGGACAAAGAAAGCATCGCAGAACTATGAACTATAGTAAATACATGTAGGATCTTGGCATTTCCCTTCACACGACACCGGATTATCTAACGTCCTCATCACATACTAAGCTTTTTATCTTCTGTGCATCTGTCTGCTGAGGTAAGTGAGGTATATTTATCTAATAATTTTTAGCTAACATTTCCTATTAGTCTGAAATTATATCTCCAATTAACACCAACATCTCTACCAACCTAATATGAAAAAGTGGAATGTTCACATTGTAAATATGAAAAGTTGCATTAATGATTGACATTTTAATTACTTTTGGAATTCTATATTTCTTACATTTTGCATTGCTCAGTCTCAAATTCTTTAATTCTTACATTCTGCTATTCTAGGGAGGAAGCTGGACAGCAGTGACCAATTCCAAAATCTGAGCCAGCAGAACAAGTCTTATAAAGGATCACAGAAATAAGAACAAATAAACCCAAATGTGACCAATGTGCTTCCTAGATGACTCACACTTTGAGGTGAAGACTGTAAGAGTTAACATTGCTCACACAAGATATAAATCCTATGAATATTCAAAAGTATAATCCCTTGTAGAGGAAATGTCAGCTATAAATAAAAAGTAAAATAAATAAAACAAAATATAAATTTAAGAGGGTATAAGTGTAAATATACTATGATATGAAAATACCTCATTCACCAGCAAACTTAACATCACCACTAATAAAAGTTATACCTAGTGACGTTTATTAAACTGTAAGAGCCACAGGGTACTACCGTGTTCCCCCGAAAATAAGACACTGTCTTATATTTATTTTTTTTCAAGAAGACACACTAGGGCTTATTTTCAGGGGCTGTCTTATTTTTATTAAGTATAATACAATAATCTACATTTATTCAAATACAGTTAAGTCAAGTTCTGGAACCTGACAGGGGAGCCGACCTTGTTGGTGGGGCTGGCACTAGTGATACGTAAACTCCTTTCCCCTAGCCCTTCGCACGTGTGTAATAGGATGCCTGTGACTGCGGTTACCACACGTGCACCCACACAAGTGTGAATGGCTGGGAAAAGGGAGCTGTGGCAATTAAAAGGTATTCCAGTCTTCCTTACCACTCCGCTCCGAAATGAAGGGCATGGCTATGTAGATACGCTGCATAGCCACGCGGATCACTGGGTCTTATTATCAGGGTAGGGCTTATATTTAACAAATGCATAGAAATCCTGCTAGGGCTTATTTTTGTGGTCAGTCTTATTTTCAGGGAAACATGGTATCATACATGTTTTTCATCCAAGGGAAAACGAATGTGATTAACTTCCCCAAGTTCTCACAGCTGAAAGTACCACAGCCAGAATTCAAACTTAAGGCAGTCTTGACTCCAGAGATTCTTATCCTGTGAGTGTTGTAGGAGAGTACAGGGTAAAGGGGAAATCATTTTTAGGTAGTCCTTCATCATGACTTATCTTAGTCAAATACTAGAAGCAAAGCACCTCTTACTTCAGAAAAGAGCAGGAAAACATGGAAAGTTCACAGACCTTTTCTAAAGAAGTTACCTTCATTTCTGTACTTTCAAGGGAAAACAGTGGTAAGGGAATATCACGTGCATTTATACATACCTGAATTAAAAACAGAATGAAGATTTGGACCATAAGTACCATGGAATATAGAAATTCACAATCAGTTTTAAGGTATTAAACCACAGAAACAAAATTTTAAAAGGGGGGAGAGAAGCCATCCTACAGAATGCCTTAGTTTTCATCTTTGATAAATAAATAGCTCTCACGATTTTTCTTTTTAATTTTTTTGGAGAGACAGAGTCTTACAACATAGCTCAAGTTGGTGTTTAACTGACCTTGAGTGACCCTCTCACCTCAGCCTTCAAAAGTGCTGAGATTATAGGTGTGGGCCACAGCATCTGGCCAATGCTAGTGATTTTTCTGACATTCATGTAAAGAAATCTTCAGCAAAATTCATATTCAAATGTAAAAATAAGCAGTAAAACCAATTCTCTGGGGTTTGGGTGCTAATTCCTACTCTGCCAATGACTTCATCTTATTCTCCCCAAGCCTCACAGTATTTACAAAAAACGAGAGCATTAAACTGTATTAGTGAGTTTTCTCAGAATAAATTTTTTTTAAAAATTTCAAACATGCTGCAAACTTAAAGGAATCAGATAGTAACCACCTACCTACTCTTCCCCTACATTCTGACATGCTGCCATTGACATGTTACTAACATACGTATCCACCCCGGGTCCGTCCATCAGCCCCCTCAGTTTTAGTGCATTTCAAAGTAATTAGCAGACTTCAGTAATTTCCAGGCATTTCAGCAGGATATAATTAAGTTCAGTGCCTGCTTAGTCTTTTTACACAAACTTCAAATATGTAAAACTTAACAAATCTTAAGTGTACACTCCATTTTAATGAATGTCTGCGTCCAACTCCCATCAAAATATAAGGTATTGTATTGGTGCATTTGAAATTTTGTTTTCTAAAGAATGGAAGCCAAGATACAAAACAGGTCAAAGCAAAATCGCGTTATCAGAAAGCAGTAAGATTGAAGGTCTCCACCCTCAGCACTCAGTAGGTCCCTCCACCCCGTCTCACGGGTTCCAAGAGCTCACTGCTCCTTGGAGAAACTTCATCAGGTCAGAGGCTCATGCTCAGATTCCTTCCAGCTCAGCGTGGCAAGTCCTCTGACTGCAGACAAGAGTGATTAAACCACCCCGCCTTTCACCAAACAGGGAACAAGGCCAACTTCTCAAAGCTTGAAAGTCTCACTGGTAAATTATAATTAGTTTAATTATTTGTTTATTGTGTTGAAGGCAGCCTTGTATTTGCATCTCAGATAACCATCTTTTACAGTGATTTTGAATGGCAATTAATATTTTTCTATACCAGGGTCAAGCTCTAGTCACCCACTGGAATGAGCCATCATACACTCTGGACTCTGCCCAAATTCAGTACTACTCTGGGTAGATATTTACAGGGGCAAGCAGAGTTAGACTGAAGGGAATTTCAATTCCTGCTGAGATCAGTCAGTCTCGGGAACATTCTCCCACACCTCCCCCCCCATCAGAACCTGCACCTTCTGAGCACACGAAGGCCCCAGAGGAAGATGGAGGGCCGGCCTGCTCCCCCACCCCACCCCGTGCTCCTGTCAGCAAGTCTCCTGCGGTCCTGGGCCAGGGTTTTCCAGTTGGTAACACTGACAGAGGGGTGACTACCTAATCCGCAGCATTAATGACTTCAATCATATGAACAGTTAAACAACATTCACTTCAAAAAAGCCATGTTCCTGCAGGCAGTGAGGTACCTGGAAAAGATCCCTATAAACCCAGGGTTCATTCATCACCCCATCATCATAAACACTCACTCCCTTCCACAGACTTAACTCAGGCTGTGAAAAGAGACTTCGCCCTGCTCCCACTACCTACACAGTCCTTTCTAAACAGCCCATCCTGGTTCCTCAGGCATGAGTTCCTCCTTCCCTCCGTCCCTCCCTCCTTCTTTCTTTTTTTTCTTTCTTTCTTCCTTTTTCTTTTTCCCTCTCTTTCCTTCCTTCCCTCCCTCTCTCTCTTTAATTTTCTGAGACTACCTTCTATAAAAGAATATTACAGTTCTAGCTATGTTTATTTAGCATGTTTTCAAACAACATGCTGTACCCCATGATAGTATTAATGTGCACAAACATGATTTAACAATAAAAATAATTTTTTAAAAAATCAATATCACTTATAATATCGTATATTTGTGTGAAAGAAGGCCTGATCTATGCTGAGGTCTCCTGTCGTTATTTATGTTTTAGCCAGACTATTAATCATCAATATTGCCAATGAGAAAGACAATATAAAAAGATACGCTTCAAGGTGAACTCAAGTAAATCAGAATTAGTAGACTGTGCTGACAAGTCTGGTAGAAATAGTTTGAACTGCTTGACTGTGGGGAGACAATTCTCCCAGGATCTCCTGGGTTTCTACACACCTCGTCAGCAGAAATATTTATGTCCTTTGAGCCTAAATCAGGTTTTTGAGGGTTTTTTGTGGAGAGGAGCCCAGCCTGACACACAGAGGCACATCTGTGCTGATCAGTACAACACCTTTCTGGGGCAAACTGCAGGCAGGTTGCTTGCAGGCAGGTTGCTTGCAGCCTGGTAGGAAAGGCGTCCCTATGTTCGAGGTCTCCAGCACAATGGGAACCCTCAATATCCACACCATCTACCCAGTCCACTCCCCATCACCCCCATGGGACTCAGGGTGCAAGAAAAACTCACACAAATGTGAAATCCATACTCTCTGCTGTGTTAATCATAAGAAAGGTCGTTGTCTCTGAAAAAAATAGCTTATGGCAGCATCTATGAAATTGTGTCAGGCTAATGAGTTAAATGTCACAGTTCTTCATAAAGATACTATCATCATCCATGCCTGTGACCCGGGAGCAGGGGCTCACTCGGTTTCTCTCAGGTTAGCACTGAACTGGCTCAAACATCACGCCTGTATGTGACTTTCCTGACATCAGACAGACCGCATTTCAAAGAATAAAAAACTGTGTTAATTTAGAAAACAGTGGATAAAAATGACATGCATAAGCTCAAGCCTTATCCAAATCCACATAAATATAACATTTTCCATGGAGCCTGTTGTTTTCTGGAGTAGCAAAGGAAAAACAAACTCTATGAATGTTTTGTACATGGTATAGATAAAAAAAGCCAATCAGTAAATACGTGATGAAGGTGATAAATATACATATATATAAAATTCCTGAAAAGCATTTCCACCATTTCTTCTTGGTGCTGTAAGCAACCAGAGGTGGTGACCATAGTGGATTATGTTGCCTTTTTGCAGTTTTGAAACTTCCCCACTGGAGGCCATAAATAATTATAAACTAAAATATAATTATATTACACGCCTTACATATTCCCCAGTTTAAATGGCTAGTATGAGACAGCTGTTATTTTGCATAACTGCAAATTAAGGGTAAAGTATGGATGGAAAGACTCAATAATATGAGATTCTGTTTGGGGGCATAGTATTAACATATTTTTAACTAGACGTTCGTACCTCGGCAGGGTCAGCTTTGCTCTGGATCTCCCAGTTGAGTGAGCTGTGTGTCATTTGCTTGTTTCATTGAGGTTCTTTGTAATTAAGCTGTAGCTCTCTGCTGTCTCCAAGGGACAAATAACGTGGGGTGCGAAAGAAAACAGCTCCAAAAGGCTTTCTCCCACAGTGAAAATAGGCAACCGTCAGCAAAAGGAGGATACAAACCATTTCTCGCTAGCATCTCATAAATTCTTGAAATTAAAAAACCAGTTCAAGAATAAAACAAAATATTTCTAAAAAAAATCATAAGAATTTCATAGACACTTATTAAATATTCACTAAGCAAATGAATATGAACAACTTTATTTTCACTAAGTACTTTAATCATAACAAATTTACATACTAAGAACTTTAAAGAAAAATCAATGAGCTAGATTTATTATTCAAACAAGTATCCACTGGGAAATTGGCTGAAATCTCTCATTTCAAAAACAGCTTGGAATAAACATGTAATATTGCACAGTTAATGTAGTATAGTGATGTTTTTTTTTAATTTGCTTATAAACTCCAACACATAAATATTTTATACTTTATTAAAGAAGGAAAAAAAAAGAAGAAAAAGAAAAGAACACAAAAGCTTTTACTTTCATTATAAGTAAAATTAGCACCTCTATAGAAAACATAATTTCAACTATAATTTACTATGATCTCCTTACACAACTATAAGTATAAATAGATACACCTTTTTGAAGTTTAGAATGAATTTTTGTTACAATTCTCTTATATGAATAAAGTTTCTTCCTTTTGTTGTTGTTTTTTGTTTGTTTGTTTGTTTGTTTGTTTGTTTCTTTGAGACAGTCTCACTCTGTTGCCCAAGTTATAGTGTCACAGCTGGCAACAACCTCAAACTCCTGGGTTCAAGCAATCCTCCTGCCTCAGCCTCCCCAGTAGCTGGTACCACAGGTACCTGCCACACCCAGCTAGTTCTTCTATTTTTAGTAGAGATGGGATTGTGACAGGATGACACTTAAGTCCAAGACTTCTCATATTCCTGGACCACGAACAAGGAGAAAATCTACTTGGCAAACACTTCCAGTAAAGACTCCATGTGGGCAGGGATTCCAACCCGGCTGTCATGAAATCTCTCTTTTCAATACAGATTCCAAGGTCCAAATTCAAGTTTTGCCCTCCTGATTGGACTCTGCAAGGGAGCAAATCTCCCAGGTGATTCTGATACTTGGGCAGGTGTGAGGGCTGTTCTCATGGGTCACAGGGACTGAGGAGGAAGCCAGCAGAGTCAGTAGCCAACCCAGGCTTCAGGGTGAGAAGTGGGAAGCTTTAAGGAGTGGGTCAGACCTGGGACGGCCCTGAGCTGATATTCAAGACAGAAATGGAAGGCAGAGGGGAAAGCCGACTCTGGAATAAGACAGTGGTGTTAGAACCAGGCAGAGAGACAGGAGACTAGACATATGGGTCCCCAGCTGGTTAAACAAGGCAACAGTGCTCTTATCTTCTCGTTTCAGAGACAACTTTGACTTAAACTTTTCTATAGCAGAAAGTAAATACTCCCACATTACACAGACCCATGCACTGTGTGATGGCTGTTATTTCAGAAACATCAGAACTGGGACAAGGCATTTTATCCTGCAAGACTGTAAGGGTAGGGCAACTAGCATGGGGGGTGCAGGAAGGACCATGAGCCATTAACTCAGTTAACCTGAAAAGTTAACTTGAGAGAAGCAAGTTCAGAAATGAGAGCACTTGACAAAAATCAAGCAGACTCCAGTTTTTCTACTTGAATTGCTTTCCTACATCAAGGAAGGAGTGCACCACAGAAAGACAGAGAGCAGATGTGGTTAGTCAGTGAGGTTTGAGGCTTCGGTGACTATTCACCCCAGCAAAGATTCAGACTCAATCTCAGTGTCCGTGCACAGATGAACACTTCAAGTGGGATAGTACTCAGCCAGAAAAAAGAAGGTAATCATGTCATCTGCAGCAACACAGGCAGAACTGGAGAGCATCGTGTCAAATAAAATCACCCGGGCACAGAAAGACCAATGTCATATGTGGGAGCTAAAAAAAGTCTGACCCTGTGGAGACGGCGAGCAGAGTCATGGTGACCAGAGGCCAGGAAGGTTGTGGGGAGGGGGAGGGGATGAAGAGAGCTAAGCTGATGTCTACAAACATCCAGCTGGAGAGAAAGAGTAAGATCTAATGTCCAATAGCAGCACAGGCTGCCCACCATTAACTCAATGTATCTCAAAACAGCTAGACACGAGGACTCGAAATGGTCTTGGCAGGTGGGAATGATGACTGTGAGGGGTGAAAGACACCCCTAAGTACCCCAACTTCATCATTACATATCTGTGTATGTAACAAAATACCACATGTACCCCATAAATATGTAAAATTATTATGTGTCAATTTAGAAAAAGATTTTAGGCTTCTGACTAAGGCTTGCGTCGTTACTCAGCAGCTATGTGACCACACGCCCTGGAGAGTGGACTATAACAGCATTACTTCAGGTAATTGGTAAAGTTATTTGGATTAATGCACTGTTTTATTAAATTACGTAGGACTTATCTGAATTACAATTTTAGCATTACAGTAAATCAGGGTATTTCAGTTACCTGATTTCCTTGAAAATGTTATTATAAAGCTTCTCTTTTATATACTAGTTACAAAAGGACCCTGCATCTTGAAATCTCCACACAAACGGTTTTAGGGAGTCTCATCAAAATCCCTAATTATTAGAGGGAGAAAACATCTTTCTGCGGGTGTCTAGACATTGCTCGTTTGAATTCCGTCTTTAAGTTTCTCCCCTTTTCATTTTCTGGAGAGACTAAAGAAAGAACAGCCTCATTATCAACAATTCAAACACAAATGAAAAAGGATGGTGACGGTCTCTCTGTCACCCCTCTAAGCTCACTCTGCTCCTTGAAATCAGTCCTGATCTACACGTCCCCCCAGACTGTTTTAATGACCTTAAAAATCCTTCCTATGTGAGAGTTGTATCTCTAGCAGCATACTGAGCCCTGAGAAGGGATTTCCAGGCTTCCAGGAGGCTCCACAACCAGGACCAGCATCCCTGTGGGCCAGCGTCCTGGCAGAGGTCTTCTCTATGAGCCCTTACTCCATCCTCACAGACCAGGCCTCTGTCTGCCTTCTAAGTGTTCCGCTTTTATTTTCCGTAACATCTCCTACTTCCCCCCTCTCCCCTGCATTGTTCTGGTCTCTAATTGTTTCCTGTTTATCAATTATATCACTCTAAAAATATATCAAGATCTTTATCAGCAGGGGCCACAGCCGGCAAGTGAGCGGTAACATGCTGGACCACTGTTAGTTGTCAAACCACAAGCAACACCTCCAGCTTCTCTGGTCTCAGTGTCTCTACGTGAACAATGAGGAAAATGACTCCCTCTTACTTCCTTCTCATTCTGTTATTATGAGAGCTAAAGGAACATTGCTTCGCCCAATAAATCAAACCTGTTCAGTCCCTGTTGTGTTTTATAATAGACTTCTCTTGAACGAACAATTCAGTGCCATCAAACAAACCATGGGGCCCACAAGCAAGGGCCAGGGGAAAAACCCTGTCCAGGTGACTTTGAAGTTATGTCTCAAAACACCCTCGCAGCTTTTCTCACAGTCAGTGGCCTCATTTCAAATCATTCTAGAGCTACTCAATTATTATCAGGCTCTTTTTCGGTTTCCCCCTCATCTTTAAAAATTCAGAACACTGGCTCGGTGCCTGTGGCTCAAGTGGCTAAAGCCTCAGCCACATACACCTAAGGAGGTGGGTTTGAATCCGGCCCCGGCCCGCCAAACAACAATGATGGCTGCAACCAAAAGATAGCCAGGCATTGTGGCGGGCGCCTGTGGTCCCAGCTACTTGGGAGGCTGAGACAGGAGACCTGCTTGAGCCCAGGAGCTGGAAGTTGCTATGAGCTGTAATGCCACAGCACTCTACCCAGAGGGACAGCTTGATGCTCTGTTTCAAAAAAAAAAAAAAAAAAAAATTTCAAAACACTGAATGTTCCAGAACTAAGTCTGTGGACCTCTTCTCTTCCTGTCTACAATCGTGCCCCTGGTGACATCCCCCCATCTCACCACTGTAAATGCCACCCGCACACTGATGATTTCTACGTTCACATCTCCAGCCTGCATGCCCCTGAACCCAAACCCGTGTCCACAGCCTTCTGACACCCGGGTCTGGATGTCTAACCTGCGTCTCAGCTCCACGCACCCTGAACAAACACCTTCTAGCTCTCTGTTGCCCATCTCATCCCACCATCATTTTATTTCTCTACTTGCTTATGTTCTAAACTGTGGATCCATTTTTGATTCTTCCTCTTAAAACACTAAATCCACCCGGCTCTACCTTCAAAGTGTATCCAGAATCTAACCCAAAGATGTTCAACTCAGGTACCACAACAATTTCAAAAAATCATTAATTAAATTATTTTCAAAAGAAGTTCAAAGCACAAAAAGTATTTTTTTTTTACTTTTTTTTTTTTTTGATCAACATAATTTAAAAGTGTCACGGAAGTTTAACTGTATGTTCAAGTGTGCTGTGAGGTTTGTTTTTTTTTTTTTAAGTTAAAAAACATCAATGTACACACATCTTCCCCAGCCCCCAACTCGCACTTTGGTCTATGCCATAGTCACATCTGGCTGGGGTATGCAGCGGTCTCCTCACATTCTCTCCTGTCACGGGCCTTGACACCAACTCAAGCAAATTCCCAGACATTGAAGGAGCTAAGACTCTAGTCCCTCTCTGCCTCCAGCCTGCTCTTCCACCTCCCCAGCCTGAGTTCCATGCAGACTGGTACTTGCTTGGTGCTTTCAACCTCCCCTTTCGGGGGACTACAGCAAAAACTTAACAGTTCAGAGTTGGAAGACCAGGGTACAAGCCATACTCAATCATTTACCCGTTGTGTACAGAAGCCATTAGTTAACCTGTCTAAATATCAAATTATTCTTAAAATAACAACACTACTTGTTCTATCCGATTGTTACAAACTCATACTAGGCATATAAAACTGCTTTAAGAAAAATCAAGTGCCAGGGAAATACTTGGTATTCATGATATTCTGATCTTTCCCATCTACTCAAACTCGACTCGCCTATTTGTGAAATATTTCCAAGATAAACTAGTAAAGAATATCTCTTCCTTTCAGCCCTGGAACCCTCAAGAGGTATTTCAATACTGCAATGTTTAACTTATATGTGTCTTATAAGAAACTAACCTTACTCTGCATCATTTTTACACATATTACAATCACTCACATACTGTTGTCCTAACTGGACAATCTCTTTGTAGAACAAGACACTTTTATTTATTTATTTATTTATTTATTTTTTGGAGACAGATACTCACTTTGTTGCCCCTGGTAGAGTTCCATGGCATCATAGCTCACAGCAACCTTAAGCAATCCTCTTGCCTCAGCTTCCCAAGTAACTGGGACTACAGGGGCCCACCACCACACCCGGCTATTTTTAGAAACCAGGTCTCACTCTAGCTCAGGTTGGTCTTGAACCTGTAAGCTCAGGCATGTTGGCCTCCCAGAGTGCTAGGATTACAGGTGTGAGCCACTGTGCCCAGCCAAGACACTTTCTACAAGATGCCCTACAATGTTCCCTTTAATCCCTCACATATTCCACAGACACCTAAGAAAAGAAATGCATTTTTTCTTTTTTTTGCAGTTTTTGGCTGGGGCTGGGTTTGAACCCACCACCTCCAGCACACGGGGCCAGCACTCTAGTCCTTTGAGCCACAGGTGCCACCGGAAATGTACAGATTTGTACAGCATGGATGCAACCAACAGGGACTGCTTTAACATATGATGAATAAAACTCATGCTTCCCATATTGAAGGAAATATCTATTTTCTTTCCCATATTGAAAGAATATTATAGCTGGAATCCAAAAATGGAAAAAGTTGTGGCATGATGGTCTTTTAATAAAAAGATTACTATGACATATTCTTAAATCATTGCACGCTACACTCCAGACACAAGTGTAAATTTACAAGGAGGAAACAGTTACCAAATTGTATGTTCATAATTTTTAAACTTTTTGAAATTACCAATATATGTGTGTCAAAAATCCAATCTGAAATAGTTTCAAGAAAAATAAGCAATCTGTCAGAATCTTGTGAGCCTGCTTTCTTTCACAAGTTTTAGTTGCAAATAATTACTGAAATAAATGCTTACTTGTTTCTCTATTACAGTGATGCAGAAAATATGAAACAGGTTTAAGGAAAATGAAAAGCTATGAGACTGAAATTTGGGGAATGATTCTGACTCCTTGGTGGGACAGTTCCATGAACAACAAAGGCAAAGCGGAGTTATCAAGAAGTAGAGGCGAGAGGAACTTCCATCCCCTCAGTCCACCACCCTGCTAGGTCTCTATCCCAGAAAACAGGCCTTATCCAAAGAGGTCATCACTAAAGATGAATAAAATCAAATTGTCAAACATAGGTTTTCACAGACGAGCCTTAAGAATCTGTAACGATTAGCCTAAAACTAATTAAATGTATCTTATCTTCTTTCTTGTTACTTCAGTAGAATATTCTCAGCTTCTTGACTAAAGTAATTAACTTACCATCAATTGACCATTTTAAAAAATATATTTTGCATTTCTTTTATTTCTTCAAATGAAGCGGCCAAATGAGAAAGGCCAGACCTTGGAGTTAAGCCCCCTTTGTTAAAATACTGGCCCTAACACTTCTTAGCTTTGTGACTTAGGGCAAATTACTTAACCCTCTGTGTCTCAGTTTCCTCATCTGTTACACAGATACTGGAACAGTATCTATTTCTTTAGAGTGTTGGAATTAATATTTTTATTTTTACTCAATATATTATAACCTGGCATAAAGTAAGTGCTATAAGTGGTTGCTATTACTAATTTTAATTAAGTAGAAGGTTAGCAAGCATTTCCTTAAAATGGCAGACAATAAAAGCTGTCTGCATCTGAAGGGCCCATTCCACCCTCATTGGCCGAAACACACTTTGCTGTTGTCACGTGAAGACAGACACACACAACGAAAGAACAAACTGGCTATGTGCCAGCAAAACTTTTTTTATTACAACTTTAATTTACAAAAGCAGGCTTCTGGCTTGAGTTTGCTGACTCCCAAACAGGAATGTTTAGAAAAATGCTCCTATCCTAGGGCGAAATGTGGCATTATTGTTCTCCCAAGATAAGCTGAATCAGTCCTAGAGGGAAATGAGGGCACCTGCCTCACTGCACACCTAGGGGCCTCTCACCAGGGAGGGGCTGGGAGGAAATCAGGAGAACAACTTAGGCTGCGTTTCAAAACCAGCTGAGCAGTCCTGACTTTTCACCTACTCAGGTACTGTGGCCTCACTCCGTCGTCAGTTCCAAACCCTGACATTTCCAACACGATCACTCCCGTATTCTACACCTACTTCAAAGTTGTCTCTAAGATTTCTTTTAACTCAATTTCACCTTCATAAAAGTAGGAGGTGCATGTTTACAACCAGGGAGGGAGCGGCTAGCAGGGCACACAGTGGCCAGGAAGATAATAGAGGGGAAGATGCCCAGAGGTGAAAGGTTCTGGACTCAAGGATAAAATCATTCCAAGAGGCAAGATGAAAGGAAGGCAGAGGTCCAATTCGTGCAATTAAAGTGGCTTTTATTCCACCTGGAGGGCAGATGGGCTGAGATTCCTGAAGGTGGGCTCTGGCGCACAGGGATTTAAAGGGTTAGGACCACCAGGATTGGTCTGTCCATAGTTTTACCTGCAGGTAGGTGGGACAAAGTTAGGGGGCCTGGATTGGACCATTCACTATTTCCAGGGAGGGACATGCTTTCTAGGAAAGGGATCCTTCCTGGGTGGGTTGGTAACCCGATTCTATCAGAAGGCCACACAGGGGACCAGCCAGTCATAAAAAAACAGGGAGAATTGAGTGGTACCTGTGGCTCAGTAGGTAGGGCACCAACCCCATGTACTGAGGGTAATGGGTTCAAACCCAGCCCCAGCCAAACTGCAACCAAAAAATAGCCAGGCATTGTGGCCAGCACATGTAGTCCCAGTTACTTGAGAGGCTGAGGCAAGAGAATTACCTAAGCCCAGGAGTTGGAGGTTGCTGTGAGCTATGATGTCACAGCACTCTACTGAGGGCGACAAAGTGAGATTCTGTCTGTCTCTACAAAAAAAAAAAAAAAATATATATATATATATATATATATGTATATATATATGGAGAACTGAGTACCCCAAACCCTTTTTGAAAGGAGACATTTAAGATAACTTTGAAGGAACGTTAAATGTGATTATAGTTAATCTGAAGAGTAATATCTAAATTTTCATACGTTCGGATTTTAATTCTAACAGCTTTATAGAGTAAAATTGATATGCAATAACTGCATTCTATTTAAAGTGTACATTTTGGGCAGTGCCTGTGGCTCAAAGGAGTAGGGTGCTGGCCCCATATGCCAGAAGTGGTGGGTTCAAACCCAGCCCCGTCCAAAAACTGCAAAAAAAAAAAGAAAAAAAGTATACATTTTGATTAGCTTTGCATAGATCTATAAAACCACAGCCAAAATCAATATGATGAACATATTCACCAGTTTTCCTGGGGACTTCTGCACACCCTTCCTGTAACCTCTCTCTGTTCCCTTGCCCCTCCCCACGCAGCTGCTCAGGTGTAGACGTCGGACATTTTTCATCAGCACAATTATTTTGAGTTTCATCGAAGTGGTTGCACAAGTTAATAGTTCACTCCTTTTTACCCCAGAGTAGTATTTTATTGCACAGATATTCTGCAATTTGTTTACCCATTCACTTATGGATGGAAATTTTGTTTTGGGGTTTTTGTTTTTGTTTTGAGACAGAGTCTCACTATGTCACTCTGGATAGAGTACAGTGGCATCACAGCTCACAGCAACCTCAAACTCTTGGGCTTAAGCAATTCTCTTGCCTCAGCCTCCCCAGTAGCTGGGACTACAGGTGCCCGCCACAATGCCTGGCTATTTTTTTGTTGCAGTAGTCATTGTTGTTTAGCTGGCCTGGGCCGGGTTTGACCCCACCAGCCTTGATGCATGTAGCCGGTGCCATAACCACTGTGCTCCAGGCGCCCAGCCCAAATGTTCATGCTGGTTGTTTACACTTCGGGAGTAGTACAAATAAGACTTTTATGAACATTTTCTTTAAAAGGTTTACAGAGACGCATGCCTTCATTTCTCTTGGATAAATCCGTAGGAATGGAATAGCTGGGTCACACAGCAGGCATAAACGTTTAAATCCTTTACAAATTGTCAAATAGTTTTCCAAGCTGTACTACTCTACATTCCCACAGCACCACGTGAGCACAGCAGTTACTCCATCAACACTTGATATTCAGGATCCGGCCGGCTGAGGACCACTGATCAAGAGTTGTGGAGACTGTCCTTCCATTCAGCAGATCACCAGTCTATGTAATTTAAGACATTCCAATACACTTCTCATTGTGGCTTTTATTTGTATTTTCCTAACGGCAGATGATGTCAAGCTTATTTCCATGTGTTTATCTGCCGTCCATTCCTCCCTTTAATGAAGTGTCTACTCAAATATCCTGGTTATTTTTAATGAGGCTGTTTGTTTGCTTATTATTAAATTTTGAGAATCTTTTAAAGGTCGCATAAGAATCCTTATCATAGATATAAACTGCAAATAATTTTTTTCAAATCAGTGGTTCATCTTTTCATTTTTGAAGCCTTTTTTAGCTATTCATTTCTGATTTTTTTTTTTAACCACAATGAATGAATTTATCCCGGTCCAATCCCAACATGATTTGGGAATCCAGGGAAGAATAAGATGCCCCCTTTATCTGACTCTGTTTGTTTTACACTTATTTAATGACAGAATATCAGAGGGGTATACACATCTTGGTTACATAATTTGTTTTTATACATTTTGAGCCAAGGTTATATGTGTGCCCTTTTTTGAAATAAAAAGTCCTTTTTATTACAAAGCAAATTAAGAACAAATTAGTGAATTATGAAATGATTAATTTGATGATAGATTAAAAACTACATTTCTCAGAAAATACTGTACAGACTGTCGTTTATCAAAGAATTACCTAAATGTTTGAAATTTTCCTTCTGTCTCTTCCAATTCCCCCTCCTTCCCAGCCTGCATTCATAGAACACACACTTCAGGCAAAACAGGCCGTCATGCTGAGAGGGTCAGCAATTTTTCCCTCCCAGAGCAGAAAGCTAGTGTAACACCAAGACTGAATTAATCAAAGAGGCACAGAAACTGAATCCAAACCTGAGAGGCTTACATATAGATAGGAATGGAGGAATGAAAACACACGGCATTTTCCCAGGAATCCTGAGGCGATCACGATGTCAGACTTTAGAGCACCTGGCTGGGTAAGTAATCAATGTAAGATTATACTCAACGGCAAGGTCTTCCAAACCTTCAAGGGCAAGTTTCATGGATTTTAACTGCTTTAGACTCCAGAAGATAGAGAATTAAAAAGAAAAAACACCAAAAACTTGAGTATAACATAAATGCAGATCTTTAAACAGATTCCATATAAAAAGAAAAATCACATACTAATGGAAGACACCTGAAAATTCTAATACTAGCAAAAAGAATCCAGTGTTTACCAAAAGTATAGCACAAAAAGACCAAACAAGACTGTCCAAGACAGTTACTGTGTGTAATAAATAAGTTACTCTCTTAGAGTAATAAATGCATTTTACTTTTTATATAGAAGTATGTACGTATTTGATGAGTTTTGAGATAAACATTCCCCTGAAACCTCTGCTACACAGGACAGTTTGACCATCATCCATGCCAAAACCTCTCTTCTTCTCCAGAAGTTTTCTCTGCCCTATCATTTATTATTATTATTTGTGTGTGCAATAAGAAAATTTAACGTCTATCTCTTAGAAAAATGTTTAGTATACAACAGTGTGTTGTAACTGTCTTAAAAGTACCTTTTGAAGAGCAGGGGTTTTTTTTGTTTTTTTGAGACAGAGTCTCAGTTTGTCACCCTCGGTAGAGTGCTGTAGCATCACAGCTCACAGCAACCTCTAACTCTTGGGCTCACCTGATCCTCTTGCCTCAGCCTCCCTACTGGCTGGGAATACAGGCACCCAGCACTGCGCCCAGGTTGTTTTTCTATTTTTTGTAGATACGGCGTCTCACTCTGGTTCAGGATGGCATCAAACTCCTCAGTTCATGCGATCCACCTGCCATGGCCTCCAAGAATGCTAGAGTTACAGGCGTGAGTCCTGGCATCTGGCTTAAATACAGTTCTTAATGGTGATGAAGTATAACTTATCATTTATTTTACACATGGTTCTTTTTGTGTCTTAAATCTTGGCTGAAATGAAAGTCACAAAAATTTTCTCCAATAGTTTCTTACAGAAGTTTTAGAATTTATATCCAAGCCTCTGACTCATTTTGAATTAATGATTTATATGGTATAATGATTTTTATAGGTATCAGCATTTTTTAGTGTTTTTTTTTTGCAGTTTTTGACCGGGATTGGCTTTGAACCTGCCACCTCCGGCATATAGGGCCAGTGCCCTACTTTGAGCCACAGGTGCCGCCCAGCATTTTTTAGTTTTTTTCACATAAATATTCAATTGTTCCACACCATTTGCTGAAAGACTACACTTTCTTTGCTAAATTGTCTTTGCAACTTTATAAAGAATCAACATATGGACCTATTTCATACGGTCCAACATTTATATGAACCTATTTCTAAATACTCGATTCCATTCCACTCATGTATTTGTCTATCTTAATGTTAAAACATGCTTTGTCTTGAGTAGTATGGCTTTAAAATAAGTCCTGAAGCCAAGACATGCAAGTCCTCCGACTTTCTTCTCCTTTTATAATATTCTATCTGCGCACTTCTATATGAATTTTAAAATCATACCATCTGCCATGTGCTCAAGTCAGTAATCCCAATACTTTAGGAGGCCTAGATGGGGGGATTGTTTGAACCCAGAGTTTGAGACCAGCCTGGGCAATGTAATGAAATCCCATTGCCACAAAAAATTAAAAAATGAGGCAGGCACAGTTGCTTATGCCTGTAGTCCTAGCTACTCAGAAGGCCGAGGCAAAAGGATCACTTGAAATCGAGTCCCACACTACAGTGAGGTGTAATCATTCCACTGAATTCCAGCCTGGACAACAGCAAGACCCCATTTCTTAAAAATATATATATTTTCTATTTTTACAAAAAGTCCTTCTAAGTTTTTGATGGAGATTGTGTTGATGGACCAAGTTGAGTAAGACTGTCTCTAACACTGTAACAAATCTGAGTCTTGCAATTCATGAACAAAGTATATCTTCCCATTTATTTAGGTTTCCTTTAAAATCTCTAAGCAATATTTTGTAGTTTTCAGTGTTCTGACCTTGTACATGTTTTAGCAGATCTATCCTTAATTATTACATATTTTAATGCAATTTTCCATTTTTTTTTTTTTAAGAATTAAAAGTAGGAGCGCAGGGGTCCATCGCCCACTTGTGGGATTCCAGCAATGGCCCCGAGTGTTTGCTCCATTCTGATTTCATTGAAGCCTATTTTCCCAAAGGGTAAGATGAGGGAGGGAGCAAAGATGCCTGCAGTTTTTCTGACTGAGCATAGCAGCTCCTACTGATTTCCTATTTCCTTCAGAAATCTGAAATCTGAGCCTTGTACTGGGAGAGCCTTCTGCTTGAGATCACACACACAGATTTCTAGCTCCATGGTAATTTTTGTAGTTTCAATTTCTTACTCATCATTCCTAGTAAATAGAAATGACATCAATTTTTATATGTGATAATATATCCTGCAATCTTGGTAAGCTTACATGTCAGTTTTTATAACTGTTTTGTAAATTCAAGTATATTTATCCATAGAAATTCAGAAATTCAGCCAATGTTTCTGCATAGACTTTAGAGAGAGTTTTATTTCATGCTCCCTCACTGGGTTCCTTTAATTTCTTTTTCTTGGTTTATTGCATTGACTAGAACTTGGCTTCCAGCACTGAGTAGATCAAGTGTGGCTTATCTCCGGAATCCAAGGTGGGTTTCACGGATTAACATTTGAAAAGCAATCAGTGTAATTCTGGATTGCCTTTCACATGCTAATCTGTTTATAGTAAAATTTAAAATTATATTATAATTTCTACAAAAACTGGGTACACATGTCACATTTTATATTTAATCCCTTAGTGTCATACTGACACGTAAGCATTTGACAAAATCCAGCACAGAAACTGCCTCAACTTGATGAAGAGCATCTTTGAAAAATCTACAGCTAATATTATACTTACTGGTGAAAGACTAAATGTTTTCCTCCTAAATACTAGGAAAAAACAAGATGTCCACTCTCACATCTGTCCAACAATAGATTTGGTTCTAATCAATTCAACATTTACATTTTACTATGGTCATTGGCCATCAATGTAAAAGACTTGTTTAAAAATTTCGTATAGGTCAACTAGAATGGTGATGAATTCATTCAGCTTTGTAGGCCTAGAAAAGTTCTTATTTCACTTTCATTTCTGAAAGATATTTTTGTTGGGTAGAGAATTTTAAGTGGACAGTGTTTTTCTTTCATTATTTTAAAGCTGTTGCTCCACGGTGTACTACTTTGTGTTGTGAGTTTACATTTGCTCCTCTCTATATAACGCTTCTTTCTGTAAGTTCTTCTATAAAGTGTTCTTTCCTCTGGCTTCATTTAATATTTTCTCTTCATCACTGGATTGAAACAATTTGAGTTTCCTTCATGTTTCTTCTGCTTGCAATCACTAAGATCTATTCCTTTCATCATATTTAGATATTTTCAGCCACTGTTTCTTCAAATATTTCTATATACTTTGTCCTCCTTTGCTCCAATCTCTCTCCTTTCCATGAACTACGATTATTGTGATGTTATGACACATTCTAGCAACCCTTTTTTCCTAGTGACAGAGATTGCCATTGTTTTCAGGTGTTTTTGGTTATCTGTTTGTTTTGTTTTGCCTCTTAAAACAATGCTGCAATCCTTGTTGAATGTCAGACACAGTACTGATTGAATTTTAATTTGTTGGTTGGTGAGTATGTTTATATTCCAATAAAATTTGAGTTTTGTTCTAAGAAGCCGTTAAATAACTTGGATCTGTTAGGCAGTTAGCTAGACATGAGCAACGGAGGTGTTTCCAGCTGACCAAGGCTACTGTGGGGATGGGGCTGATTAAGACCCTGTGGTTGGGCAGTTCTGGGAAAAAGGTTGATTGATGCCCCAGGGACTTTGCAGGATAGACAGACAGATACAGTTAGGTTGACCTGGGCTGTTTGGGGAATGTTGATACAGGACAGGTGGTGCCCCAACCAGCTCAGGGGAGCAAGGGTGAGGAGACTGACCAGCTGCCTCCCCCCGGCAGTGTTGATGCAGTTGCCGTGAGCAGAAGAACTAGCAGGCTGGAGGCTCCAGTAGTCGGAGGGTCCAGAGAACTGCTGGAGAGACACCAGCACCTTAGGTTTCCCTTGCACTTGCCCCCCATTTCCTAGGCCTGGTCAATTTTATGCAAATTTCCTAGGCCTGGGAATGAAAGGGATTGTAGCCATTCATTTGCTACGGAGCCACCCTAAATGTAACTACTGAGTCAAGCCATGCTAAATGTAACTACTGAGCCCCTATAAATGTAACTACAGAGGGCCCATTAAACTATATATACCCCTGGACAAAGAGCCTGGGAGACGGAGAGAGAGAGTTTCCCCACCCCCCCACCCCCACCCCCACTTGGTTTATTTCTCTCTGCCAGGAGCGCTGGTATTTCTGTATTCTTTTCTGTAAATAAATCCTATCTTACCACTGATCTGTGGTCTGTGGATTCATTCTTCAAATCACTGAGGCCAAGGACGTACTGAAGATGAAATTCAGGTATCAATAGGATTGATGAAGACCCTTAGTGGACCAATCATAAAATGAGTAAAAAACTGGAGAACTTTCCAAGGAGAGGGTTGTACTTCCTCAAAATTGAGCATAAATTCTAAAAACTGTGTTTTCTATAGAGCCTTCAGTCACTAGGATGGGGCCTGGTCTGCCATGCAGATCATTAATAAACTCTCGTTTTTTGCTAAACTCCTACTTGTTTCATTGAATTATTTCAGCAACTATCTTGAACTACCACATGTCTCCAAAAATACCAACCTTTTTGGTAATTTTTCCCCTAGCTTTAATAAAACCAGAGCAGTGTTTAGCGTAGGGCTAAGTCTCTCGCAATACTATGGACAAAGTCTTGTCAGTATTCTATGTGAGGTGCAGTGAATTATGAAGTTTGCAGCCCTTCTGCATGGTAGCAGGCACCATACCTGTTCTCTCTGAGCCCTGAGGATGTGTGGGTGTTTATTTCCGGATCCAGGCAGTCTTCTCAATGCACATACTAGTCAGTAATCAGCTAAGTTTCTGGGCTGGACACCTTGCTGAATACAACACAGGGCTTCTCCGAAGGTCTCCAGAGTTCTTTCTCTATTCAGCTTTCTCCTCTCTGCTACTTTGCCCTGAAAATTCCAGTTGCCTTAAACTCCTGGACTCTAAGCTTTACCTCATCAACAGAAAGAGACTCTGATCCCCATTTAATTCTCCACCCTGTTTTATAGACAGTAAACCAAGACAACCACAGGGCCCACTTTATCTAGTTAGCACCTCCCGACAATCACTGTTCTGTTGACTGATGCTCAGTATCTTGGGAACTACAGATCCACATACTTGGTCCAATTCCGTAGTCACTGCAATCATGTGATATCTGGGCCCTGTTACTCCATCCTGTCCAGAAGCCTAAGTTCGCATAGCTTGAATTTCAGTCCCATATGAAGAAATACAATAACCCAATTTGGACCAACTTTCATTAAGTCCTAAACACTAGATTAGACAACCTTGCTAAAAATGCAGTTTAAAAATTATCATTCTTTGAAAGCTAAGGAGGCTATTGAGGGGCAATCAGACTCAAAAACTCAGTACTAGCTTGTGTGTTACTCATGACTTAGAATAGCAAGTACAATGAGGAATTATAACAAGCAACAGAGCCAAGGGAAATAGCTACCATGTTGCAGATGGAATCTCCTAAGGTCAGAACAATTTCTTTCTTTCTTCTTTTTTTTTTTTTTTCATTTTTGTCCAGGGCTGGGTTTGAACCTACCACCTGTGACACATGAGGCTGGCGCCCTACTCCTTTGAGCCACAGGCACCACCCCAGAACATTTCTTTAAGGAAGATAAATATGGATTTATCCTACATACATCCACCCCAGACCAACGCTGACACAGAATAACTGATCTTAACAGGGCAAAATGCAGAGGTACCAATAAAAAGGAATGTAACAGCTCAAAAGACAAGAGAGTCACGGCCACCCAGAGTGTAAGGTGCCATAAGCAAAACTTCGATGCTTATAGTCACCCTCAGAGTTGCTGTCCCACCTCCCTACTTTCTATGTTTCTTGTATATTTATGAATAGACATGATGATTCGCATTAATTATTTTCATGTTAATGACATAACAATCACCTAGCAAAGAGTGTTTAGGTTATAAAAGAAAAGAGATCAATGCCCAAGTTAAATAAATCATTAATGATGTATTTTCAGGAAACCACAGTTAATCAGTGAATGACACGCTGCAGGACAGGGAGTGACCTTCTTAAGTAATCCATGTTCACACCTGCTAGTGCACTATGATAACTGGGATTGGTTTGGGACTTCAGAGCCTCTTATATGAAGAGTTTGGAGTTATAAACCCTAGCAGTTCATTCAGAGGCACACTGCCATGAATTAAACCATAAGTTTCCCTTTGAGACTCTGTAACTGAAAGTTAATACCAGAAATTTGGAATCCATGCAAACACTACTTGAGGGCAAAGTTATACTATTACAAGTTTTAATAATCATAGGCAAAGAAGTTAAAGAAATTCAGGTTATTTTAAACAAGAAAATATTAAAACCTTGCTTTTCAAAAAAAGATTGACTACTGGTGATTTGAATCTCTATTTGTTAATATCAATAAAAAGACTTTATAACTCATTTGAGAACTTGGGTTACAACTTTTCTCAAGCAGTGTCTTTGGCTTGTACATAATAATGGGTAGTTTGAGTTGTACTTCAGTGGTCTTCCTCCATGAAATTTGAATTCAAACTTTTCAAGTGAAAGGCACAAAAAGTTTTACATTTACAATGAAATCTTTAAAAATAACTCAAGAACCTTCTGGATTTATCATGCATGCATAGGACTGAATGAATATCCTGAGATGTTGGCTAAAACAAATGGTGGTTCGTTACGAAATCTCCATATTAAGCAAACTTTTATATTCTTATAAAAGACCTTATTTGGTATATCATGATAAATGAGTTTCCTAGAAGCTATTCAGGCATCATAAATTCTACGTCCTGTATCAAATGCCTTGTGATGTCTAACACTCAGCGTCCCTTTCAAAGACTGCTGTTTCTGCCACAGTGATGCATTAGGTGATGAGCTTCCCGCTATGTAAAAATGGCAGATAAAATACAGTTTTAAAATCTTGCTGATTGTTTCAACAGATGACAGATGAGCAAAACATATTCCTGGCTGAGAAAAGAGGAGAATCCAAAGAGATGAGCAGAAGGCTAAAACCAGCTCTCGACCAAGGGCATCTGCCAAAATTGATTGGCATGACTATCGAATTCTTGCATCTCACAGAGCTCAGCAGATAGAAGACATAGTCCAAGGCCACCCAAGCTGCAAAGTCTAATACAATAATCCCTTAGAATCTGGGTATCCCAAATCTGTAAATAAAAGAAGACATAAAGAAGAATGAAAACTAAACTTATACCACAGCAGGTACTTGCACGAAAACTTATTTTCTGCAAGCCTGAAAACTAAATAGAGGGGACAGCAAATCCCCTCTGAGACCTCATAGCTAAATACCATCCTCCAAAAAGGTTCATACTCTGAAATGATATTACTACCAAACCCTAACATGCATATGAAGAGTCTGAGGTTATAAACAGGTAATTCGGTTGAAATTGATCCTCAGTTGTTAGCACCCACAGACTCAAATGGAAGCAAAATAAAAAATCCTTTCAACTCAAATAAAGCAATAAAGAATTGTAATCTGCTGCAAATTATTTACAAGGCTAATACAGAATTGACACCAAAATCCAGCAAGAATGATAGAAGAAGGAGAGTTTTAAATCAATTTAACTGATGCAAATAGAAGCAAAAATACCAAAGAAAATAACAATAAAATGAATCCAGTGATGTTGAAAAAATAATAATAATACATTATGCCCAAATTAGATTCTGCCAAGGAATACTAAGTGGGTTATGAGTAAATCAATTATTCTAGTTCACCACATTCAATGGTGAAATAGGATAATCATATCATCTCAGTAAATATATAATTCCTTAATATGATAAAAAGTGTCTGTTTCTTAATAAGGGTACCAAATATAATAAGTGATAAATGACTGAAAACATTCCCTTTGAAACTGAGAACACAATAAGCTAGGGTTCAGTCATCACTTCTATGCAATTAATTAATTTAATATCAAAATTACAATAAAAGCATAGGGTACGTAAAAGAAGAAATAAAACTATTCATTTACTGGCAGGTGATCTGATTGCCAAAATGAAGAACATATAGATTAATCATAAAATTAATGAGATTGGCAAAATTTTTAGACACAAACTAAAAATATCAAGAACCAAATATATTTCTATATAATAACATTGAATGACTCAAAAACAACTTTTAAGATACAGTGTCATCAAAAAATGGGAAATATATGAATAAATATATCAAAAACATGCAAAAATTTATAGGTAAAATATTCAAAATGTATTAAACACTATTTAAAGAAGGCCTAAACAAATGCAGATATTGATATCATGTTAATAGATCAGAAGATTCAATATCACAAAAATAATTCTAATCCAACGATTCACATTCCTATTAAAAGCTAAACAGTGAGCCTTGACAAGTTGATTTAAAGTTAATATGGAACACAAAAGTCCATATATTCCTGAAAAACTACACCAAGAAAACCCATAAAAGCAAATATCAAGAATTATGTAGGAATAGAAGATGGCCAACTAGAGACACTGTCTGCAGAACAATCATAGCAGGAAGGTAGGTTATCAGACAGAGAAGGGGGAAGAGTCCCAGCTCAGGTGTGGATCACAGGGAGAGACGACAGAGACAGCTGTGGACCCCAGGAAGAAAAACTGCAAAGCTGAGAAGGAAGAAGACAGAGGAGACAGAGATGAGGACCAAACCCACAAGGCTCAGAGCCCAGTGTAAGGTCAAGGGCAGATTCCCCTCTCCCTATATATCCTTAAACAGGAGGCCACCAAATTTACTGAAGGCTTTTCCACCATCTGTGAGCCAAGGCATGACAGCAAATAAGGGACACAGGGGTGAACTAGATGCTTCCAGAGTCTGGGCAGGGGGCAGTCCATGAGGGGCTCTGCTGGGAAAGTGTCATGAGACCCCAGAGTGCCAGCCCTCTTCCATCCAGAGCATCCTCCCCTCTGCCTCCCCTCCCCACTGCAACTGAGAAAGCAGCTTGAGCTCAGGCTGACCTGGAGTGGCAGCCCCTCCCCACCCATACACCTGCCAGAAATGTTTGAGCTAAGAAGTTCATGAATGGCCACTTCTCTCCTGTGGGCAGGCAAGCCAGGTTGAGGTCTCCACAGAGAGGGACTCTTCTCCTGAAGAAGTACAGTGCAGTGATGATGCACAATTTGAGAGCTCCCTGTCCATCCAGCATTTCACAGGGTTGCATGCTGGGAGCTCAGATAAACAAGACAGTCCGGAGCCCCTGGACCCAAGAGGAGTACAGGGGTCACAGAACTGAAGTCTGGGATCTGGACTCAGGTGTTGAGGGAGCCCACATGGCTGGGGCTGACTAGAGTGGAATCACAAAGCATGGTGATTTGGGAAAGTGTTCACTCCTCCCCGCAAAAAAATTGCACTACTGGATAACAGCAGAAAGACCTCAGCCCAAGATCAGGGCCTTAGCAATCAATTATTTATGGCCCTCCCTGAAGAATAGCCAACTGGGTATGGAGAATCTTTCCTGACTATCCTAGCAGCTAGGTCCCACGGTGGCCAGAAAAGTCATTTCTGAGCCCCTCTCAGGCTTTGCAAAGCCTTTCCCAGCTCCCACAACCTAGCAACCCATCTGCCTTGCTCCCCTCTCCACTTCAGTGATAATGGAGACCAAGAAACCCCAGGAGCTAATGGGCCTCTCCTGAAGCTTGGGGCACTCAAGTACTCCGCATGAGGGATTAGACCTTGCCAGAGCCCCAGAAGAAAATCTCAGCAGCTGGCTCCATCACACAAATATCAACCAGTGACAGGTAGAACAACTTTCTAGTTCATCACAGAATCTAACAACTCAAACAAGCAAGGCATTGTTGATTTGTACAATTACCACCCACCATCTTGGAGATTAGGCTGAGGGACCCAACACAATTTGCACTGCTCAGGAGAAGTGAATACAGGACATAGGCAGCCCAAGAGGTCAGCCAAACCTCTTTGAACACCCACAGGCAACTCGGGACCACCATACTTCTCACTGGCACAGTCATGGTTTGACCTTTGGAGACCTGGGAACAGGGCTACAAGTGAGGACCATTAACCCCAGGACTCCATCATGTGGACAGATAAGAAGAATTCAGGAAAAGAACTCTGGAAGAATGAAAAATCAGAGCAAAAGGATACCTCCAAAAGAAATGAGAGCTCCTTATCAGTGGATGCCAGTGAAAACAAAAATATTGTAATAACAGATAAAGAATTCCAAACATGGATTATAAGGAAACATAATAAAAACCAAGAAAAAAAAAGAAATCTGACACAAACGAGCTACAAAAGCAATTCAGAAAATAGATGAAAAACTCACTGAAGAGATAAATGCAGTAAAAGAAAACAAAATAGAACTTCTGAATATGTGAGGAAATACAAAACACAGTGGAAAGCTTTAAGATAAGAGCAGACCAGGAAGAAGAAAGAATCTCAAAGCTGAAGACAACACCTTTGAATTAAACTAGTCAATCAAAGATAAAGAACAGAGAAATAAGAGAAATGAACAAGGCCTATCAGAAGTACAGGATTAGGTAAAGGGGCTGAATGTAAGAATCATAGGTATCCTTGATGGTGAAAAAGAAAACACACAAGGGTTGGAAAACTTATTTGAGGGAATAATGAAAAACTTCCGTGGTCTTGATAGAAATGGAAATATTCAGGTATAAGAAGTTTGATGGGAGATTCATAGCAAAGAGCCAATTGCCACAATACATGCTCATCATAATGGCCAAAGTTAACACAAAGGAGGAACTACTGTAAACCGTAAGGGAAAAACATCAGGTAACTTAAAAGGAAAACCCAGCAAACTAATGGCAGCTTTCTCAAACGAGACCTCACAAGCCAGAAGGCATTAGGGCCGCGTCATCAGTTTTATATTGCTCTTATAAAACAGAGCAATGGCCAGCCTAGAATTTTGTGTCCTGCAAAACTAAGTTTATTATGAAGGATAAATAAAGACTTTTTCAGAAAAGCAAACACTGAGAGAATTTGTCAAGACCAGATCTGCCCTACAGGAAGCACTAAGATCTGTATTACATAACAATCAGCACACTGGGCATTTAAAAGTATAAATTCACCCAAAAGCTAATGCTCAGAGCACATATAAAATAAAGGTGCAAGAGGTAAAACACCTATGACTGCATTAATGTACACAGCTATGATTTGATTAAAAAAAAATTTTTTTTTAAAGAGGTAAAACAAAGCAATATGGTTCTACCCAACAGGAGGAACAGATCTGCATTCCACTGATCAATTCTTTCAATAAACATAAACAGCATGAATTCTCCACTCAAGAGACACAGTCTTCCTGAATGGATAAAAAAATAAAAGCCATGTATTTGCAGTGTTCAAGAAACACATCTAATCCACAAAGACATGTTCAGACTAATGGTGAAGAGATGAAAAAAAAAAATTCATGCAAATGAAAATCAAATAAAGCTGGTGACGTCATTCTCATATCAGATTTTAAGTTGACAATAGTTAAAAAAAAAAAAAGATAGAGATGGTCATTATATAACAGTAAAGAGAGCAATTCAAAAAGAAGAAATAATAATCCTAAGTATTTATGCACCTAACACAGGTATACCCAGATTCATAAAGCAAATTATACAAGATCTAAGGAAAGTGATAAACAGCATTGTAATTCCCAGGGACTTTAATATTCCACTGACAGAACTGGACAGATAATACAAGCAGAAAATAAATAAACAGTTGAATTAAACAGGACTCTAGAGAAAATGGGCCTACCTGATATTTACAGAACATTCTACCCAAAAACTATTCTTCTCAGAAAAACACAGAACATTCTCTAAGACTGACCATACCTCAGGCCACAAAATATTTCTCAATGAAGTCAAAAAATAGAGATTACACCATTTATATTTTCAGACCACAGGAGAATTAAATTAGAAATCAACTCCTATAGAAACACTGAATTCTATACAAAGTCATGGAAATTAAACAACCTACTGCTAAATGATTATTGGGTCAAGGATGAAATTAAGGTGAACATAAGAAAAGTCCTTGACCTAAATGACAAAGAAAGTTATCAAAATCTGTGGAATTCACCAAAAGCAGTCCTAAGGGAAAAATTCACAACCCTTAAATGCCTACATCAAAAAAAGCCCAGAAAGATCACAAATAATTTATCAAACGAATCATCTCAAAGAAGTAGAAAATGAAGAGCAAACCAAACCCAAAGCCAGCAGAAGATAAGAAATAACCAAGGTTAGACCATAATTCAACAAAATGGAAGACAAGAAAATGACTCAGCAAACAAATGGAACAAAGAGTTGTTTCTTTGAAAAAAATAAACCAAATTGATAGACATCGTGCTAGATTAAGCAGAAAGGGAAAGGCCCAAATCAACTCACTCAGAAATACAAAAGGAGAAATTACAAAATAACATCTGTGAATACTGTAAAAATCTCTATGCACATGAACTCAAAAACATTGAGAAAATGCACAAATTCCTAAAAACACACAACCTTCTAAGGTTTAATCAGGGATAAATAGAATTCCAGAACAGACTAATAAAAAGCAATAAAACTGAAGCTGTAATAAAAATTCTTCCAGCAAAAAAAAAAAAAGCCCTAGACCAGATGGTTTTACAGGCAAATTGTATCTGACCTACAAAGAACTAGCTCCCATACTGCAGAAATTATTAGATAACATTGAGAAAAGGAAGGAATCTTCCCCAACTCATTTCAACAAGTCAGATTACTCAAAGCCCAAGTTTTTAATAGATCATTGTTCAGCTTCTCAAAAACCTTAAAGAATAATTTTTGAAGACAACTCCAATTGCAAAAATCTACCCACATACAAAAAAGGAAGGAAGGGAGGGGGAGAAACCATGCAGCACACAGAGCCCAGAGCTCTGGATTTCAATTCTGATTCTATCCCTGGGTGACAAGTGCCATTCAATACAAAGATAAGATGTATTACAGGATACCTGGTTTTTGAGGCATATAATTTTGTGTATGAAGACCTGTTCCACTTCTGAGTTCCATTATACATGCTACAGATTTGTTCCTGGTGTCAATATGTTCATCTCTGAACACACTGGAGGTGTTTCTATGTGATCAATATCTTCTTTCCACATGTTAACTCTTGGTCACTAGCTCACCCTACGGAATGCTCACAAATGTCTTTCCAAACAGAAAGGTAAGGCAACACAAAATGCCTACTTAGATCATTAATTTCATTTGCCAGATGGCAAATCTCAAATAATCTGACCCTGGCAACCACCTGCCATCCACATTCCACTCAGGTCCAGATATTTATGTATACTATTTCTTATCCTGGGGCTAAAAATATATACATACATGAAAGAAAAATTTCCCCTAGTTCTTAGGTAGAATCAAAGAGACAAAAAAGGGAGTCTGATTTACCAGATTTTGTTCTTATCTACTTGTTAGAAAACAAGTAAAGGCAGGAATTCTTCCTCTTGGAAAACATGATAATTTACTAAATAAACGTTTTCATCAAAGAAATTATAATACTTGTGGAATATTATATATAGTATATATTTCAAATTTGCTATACTTCCTACTCTTAGGAAACCAGACAGGAGTTCCAAGAAGTTTTATAACCCTATTATCCTGGAGGGTTTTCACACTTTTGACCTTATGGCTTTTAGATGAGTTAGGACTGAAAAAGATGAAGTTATTTAAGTAACTTTACAGAGCAATTTGTTTTCTCAAAGACATTCACACATCATTCACATACATCATGTACACTGTAAACCACCTTCCTGAGTCCCAAGCATTTGAAAGGATGTCCTTCCCACACTTTTGAACTCATAATCACGAATTCAGTGAGTACTCTGAGAGCAAAACTAAAGTGTGAAACAACAGGTTACCACACACAATTTCAGAGTTGGTGAAATTGAAAAAAATCATGAAAAAAATCTGCTCAAATCCAGCCCAACCCCTGCCTTTAGAGACACGGGGAGCCTGCTGCCACAATTCACCTGCTCAGAGCAATGTCCAATATTTCTCTAACCCTGTGAAAATTAGTAGTTCACATTTAATTTATTTCATACATAATCAGGATATTTCATTTGTAATTTCTCAAATTTAGAGAATAGTTTCTGGAAAGAGAACAGGGCTGGCACTGTACTCCAGGCGATTATAAAGTATTGGTCTTACTCTGGCCCCATGGTGTGTGGCTTAGTAAACTCAAGAACGCTGAAGGCAGGTTGTATCCTCAACAAAGAAAATCATAACCAATGGAAGTCCGTGGTACAAATACATCGCTTCCACTGACAGCCTTACTCCATTTGTGCTAGTTACTGAGCCAGTGCAAGGAACTTCAAAAAAGAAAGTCAGCTGAATATGGAACCCAAGTTCAAGTTCTCACCCCGTGCCACCTGTAACAACACCCCAGGCACTAAACCTTTCTGAGTCTGTTTCCTCATGTATCCAAAGAGGATAATGCTAACTTATGAAGATAAGAGTGAACACAGGAGACTTGTTTACTGTAAAAATGTGAACTACGTTTTTATGACATGAGTCATGAATGCAATTCCTACATATGTGAGGTACTTAGGATGTGCGAGAACGGATTCTCTCCTTGAATGTTCTCCATCTAGCTGCTTTCTAGTTATCCATCGTATTCTTCCCTGAGGTCTCTTATTAAAGGTTTTAACTCCCATGCAATGAGATAATTGTACATTAAGGACTCCAAAACACAGAATACCATAAACCCTCAACTACTCGGCATTTCTGATCAGAAAAGAGTAGGGCAGAAGAAAGGAGCTCCATCTCTTCTGGATGGTCACTAGGACTAATGCCACAGTGATTCCCAACACCTCATAAGAACCTGAGATTATTCTAATAAACACTTCAAGTCCACTCATAGCCACAGAAGAGACCTCAGAGGACACTGATAACAGCAAGCAGGCCAGGACCTGGTATAGGCAGCGCTAGCACACAGCCCAGGTGCTGACAGTTTAATGCAGATGAGAAATTCAAAGAATGAGGAAAGTATTCCACCCTCCCACACTTCCATCTCTGCCTTCCTCAAAACACAAATTAAATGTCATCGACAGGAAGCTCAACCACACAGACCATATCAAATGCTGATAGCAAATACATGGTTTTTATCTGTTTCTGTAACCACTCCCTTGATTTGTAAAATGGTGTAGTGTGTTAAAAACTGTTGAAGTCTTTTTTGAACAATGAGTTGACTCCTTTGAGCAGCATACTACTAATATAAAGTTAGATTTTGTTTGGGAAAAAATAATCTATTTGGAGAAATTTCTATGTGTTTTTGACTTTTTAGACTTATCATTCAAGGAAGGTTTTCTTAAAAAATAGGATTGATAGCAAATTTTTCAGTTTCAACTATAGATGTAAAGTGTATCACAGCTGAGTAAGATAAACACATCCATGGTTCACTCTCTAGATTTCAATTAGCACCTAATTTGCCAAACTTCTTAATACAAATATATAGTTAAGCTCTTGAGAACAGCTAGACAGGATTAGCACACATTTTGCAAAGAGCTGACAAAACAAACAGTCCATTAGCCAGCCCACCATTTCTTCAAACCCAATAGTCAATATCCCATTTTCAGGGTTGACAAGGACAAGAACTAACTAAATAAGCAAGACATTCATTCATCCTGCTTTCTGGGAAAGAATCTATTCTATCTAATTCATTCCACAGCTTTGAGCTATGCACTTTTTAAATACTTCCTCTACAAGTGTTATTATTCAGTAGATAACTGAAGAAAATAAACCACTATGGTCATACTGCTAAATCATTTTACTGTACAGAGGGTTGAGGCAAGGACTCTCTCCACTCCTCAATTTATGAAGGATAAGTCTATAATTAATCACCAATCTTGGAATATGAAAGAACGGTGAGAAGCTTGAAAATTCTCCCAGTAAAGGAAATCTTTCCTCCTCAGGAATCCTGCCAGGCACCTGAACCCTGCCCCAGTCCCAGCCCGGCTCTAGGCTCAAGATGCTGCAGGGGGCCGTTCCTACAGTGGAGGGGAGCAGCACAGCCCCCACACCACCTCCCTGGACAACAGATGGCCCCAGCAGGATATGCAATGCCTCATTTTAAATGGATTATTTGCCTCTATCTTTTCTAAGCATTCTTAGAAAAGCTTATGGATGGTCCCAGTTTTGAATATTTTAGGCAAATAGGACTAAGGCACTATTTGAATAAAATAAGATTCTAAAATGAGTGATGGTGAGTCATCAGCATTTGATACTACCTATCAGCATTTTGAGTTCCAGAAGAATTTAAAGGCTAACCTCTTTCCAGTAAACTATCATTTCAGCACCTCCGTGACTTAGAGGTCTGAAGGATTACTACTATGAGTGATAGCCATAAGAAGGTTTACAAGGAATATGGTTTTAACAATTTCACATCAGGGAAAGTTGCTAGGATGTTCAATAATAGGACTCATTGTATACAATGAGAAAAAACAATATGGTTTCTGAAGAAGAACCCACATGTGGCTTCTATCAGATTTTGATAGAAAAGGTATCATGAGGATAAGAGGAAACTGTGGGATTATATGGTAACCCTTTAAAAAGGCCTTTGTTAGGCTCTATGAACTTTTAATTGTTTCACCATAGACAAAGGAGGCCTAAACAGAAAAGGTAGGGAAGACTGAATGCACGCCTACTTGAACAGAAACCATAAAGACTCCACCAACTAGCTAAAAGAAGGGATTCCAGTTGGATTTTGAATTTCCAAATGACACCACCCTCTTTGCAGACAAAAAGTAGGAAGATTTAAGAGACTCCCTTACCAAACAAGAAAGAAAAGAAACAACATCCAAAAAAAGGAGCTTTAGGGCTGGCTTAGTATGAAGGAATATATTTAAGGAGAAAAAAATATCTTTTTCATACCTAATAACAGTAACTGCCAGATATTGACGTGGGTCCTCAAGATGAGGGATGGAGAATTACTACTGGCCAATGAGGAGCAGAATTCATGCGCACAGAATACAGGGCCCCATCCGTCTCCTGTGCAAACGCTGTACTATGGCCACTTCTAAGTTGGCACCAGAGGCAGGAGGAGAAAAAAAAAATTCAAGACCTGAGAAATCAAAACTAAAACAGTAAAGTAGAGTTAGGAGAAGCATCTCCAAGAGATGCATTTTTTAAGTGAGAGTTCAGCTGTCTACCAATGCATAGACTAAGAAATAAATGTTTCGATATTCACAATCATGATGGAACAAAGACGTGGGGTTGAACATCAAATTCTTAAATTGCATAGTGAAGAGGTTCCCAGTTCAGGGAAAAAGTGCAACACTGAGGACTAAAAGAATAATATAATATTACCTAGAAATTATAAATTTGGAGAAGTCATCCCACGAGCTAGACTACTAGCACCCTGCTTATTAAAAAAAAAAAAAAAAAAAGCAGAAAGAAGTCTCTAGGATGCCAAAAGCTTGTTTCTCTCTCAAAAGGCTTGCAGTTGCTCCTTTAAAGGCAAATTTAACCTTGCAAGTCACTGACCTTTAATAATGATGGGATGCTGGCTCCTGAGAAAACAAATCATTTACTCAGGAACGCCAAGGTAGAGAGTCTTTCCCCCAGGATGTTTGCACCTATCAAGAGAGAATGAGGACTCCCTTCTGGACAAACATTTTACCTCTATTCATCATCTACTCATCATCTGAAATATCTTCAATATCCCTCATTAGCTATTCTATTTTCAAACACTTGAGCTTTCTTCATATTTCCTTAAATATACAAAAGAAAGAAAGAAAGGATGGAAGGAAGGGAGGGTTGGTGGAAGGGTATGAGTTAATACTTAGTTCATCCGTCTCTGCTGTTCCAAGTAATCTCTGCACGTATCTGGCAGAAGATTAACTTGCAAACTGAATTTGCCCAAGCTCTTTTCAGATATAAATACTCAGATTAACACTTACTGTCGAAGCACAACAATGAAACAGGACACCTTGGTCTCTGCTCTGGAGTGAGTTCCTGCAGCATCAGCTGCCCAGCATCCCTGGAGACCCCTCTGAACTAGAGTAAGAGAAATCTGATTGCGTACTCAGATGACCACGTACTGCACTGGAGAAAGACAGCCAGACATTCCGCTGAATTCTCTGCACCTTTGAGTATATCTATTTATACACAGAAAGAAAGTCTTTAAATTGCATCCTAGCGAATTTGGCTACACAAATCTATCTGAATTTGTGCTGCACTAACTTCCCTACTTTTATTTATACCAAAAATGCCTTTTAAAATCAAAATCCAATGATATTAACCCAAGGATTCCTTTCTATCCTTTAGTTTCATGAGCTTGAAATCACAGTGCTTAACAAGTACACAAATTGTATTCTATTTCACACACATATTACATATGGGCAATTATTATCCACTCACAAATTGAGAATACTTCTTAGGTAACGTATTTGATATTGTTTAGGAAAGAAGTTTGTAGATGGGAGTATGAGAACAGATATTAAGAACATAATAGCAGAACCCCATCTCTGTGATAGACATTAAAAGCCAGTTATGATCTTTGTCCTCAATGATTTGGGTTAGGAAGGTAAAGAACCATGTTCTCCACTCTCCCATATCAGATATGAGAGAAACTGCAGATCTGTTAGTGTGGATTCCTGGTAAACCTTGATTAACTTCTATTGTCTGCATTTCAAGGAAGGCCTCTGAAAGGACAACTAACATGCGTGGTGTTACTGTGAAATACAGCCAGACTTTGGAGCCAGGGGACTTGGAATTGAGTTCTGGGTAATCTTAACAAAGGCATTTAACACAACTGTCTGTATTCATATCTGTGTAATGGTAATATTAACATACCCTATCATACTGGGATAAGAACACCAGTGTTAATAATGTACTCAAAAGTGCTTTGAAACCATAAAGCTATCTTACTCACTATAACATCAAGCCACTGTAAAACTTAATGCATACGAGAATCCCTGTCAGAAAACTTCAAAAATGGCCCTTTATTTCATGAGTGGCCCTTGCCTCCAAACTGATTTGTAAAGGGCAGATCAGAGGTGCCCCAGGCTCTGGAAAGCACCTTAACACATCTGCCCTCATCTTTCTTGCATGAACTTTTCTGGACTCCAATTTGGGATTTCAATGTATCCCTTTATTCTTTCCCTGCGGTCATAACTTCTATTTGTCTTAAACAGAGCTAAAAGGGAAGCAGGGGAGGTTTTGCCAGTCTTCAGCCAACATGATAAATTAAGGCCTTTGATTTTGCTGAATTAAAAATGCAGGGTAGGTAATTTTAAAAAGCATCTCAGATTCTGTGCCTACTTCTCAGCCTTCCATTTAGACCATTCCTGTTCTTCTCTCACCACACAGACAGACAGACAGACACACACACACACAGTATGTCTCTTCTACTTAAACAGAGGGAAGACATTAGTGTAATAACCCATTCAAAATTGTTGTTGTTCCTTTCGTTTCAACAGCTATATTCAAAAATAAACTAGTACCAAAGGGGAAACAAAAAGCAAAGGTTTGTAAACATTTTCTTTTTCCTTGCCCTAGATGTTTATTTGCTGGAAAAACTAAACATTTATGCTTAAGGTGTGTTTCAACACACACAGTGCAAGTACGTCATCTTGATGGCTGGTTGATCCTTTCACCCAACAGAGCATCCAAACAGCCAGTGTCCTCAACAACCTTTCCAAATACTGCACAGTTCATGTTTATCTCACCACAAGCAAGAAAATGCACAATTTTCACCAAATTGCAAACATTGTTCCCAAGATTTCCCAGCAAAAAGTATACATTTAGGGAAGCGCACAGCATTGATCCCGTTGTCCAGCGACTAGTTAAGCGACCACAGCAGAAAAGCATCTCCGCGTCCAAACCATCAGGGAAGGCCCAGTAAACTTTTGATGGGAAAACAGATTGAGTGTTATAGATGATAGGATAGAATGTGCAAGCAAAATCGAATTAAAGGAGGAATTGAGTTTCAGATTGACAAACGTCTGCTAAACTACTCTTAAGTTCTGAATAAGCACTTTGCATTAAGCTCGTAACATGAACTATCTGACAACACGAACACAACAGCCAGAGCTGACTTGTCAGAACCATGCGTCATCAAAAGTAAAAAATAACTAGCGAACTTCCAGCATGTTCCTTCATCAGTGTACTCTTCTCCTTCCTTCAAGCCCACGGGAGGTTGGAGAAGGTCTACGTTGGTATGGAAGGAAAGACAACTGAGTCACAGACTGACCCAGCCCGCAAGAATCGACAGAAACGCTGAGACACTGAAGATTCTGTCCACTGCCTTCCCACACTGTCTGTAAAGCCCGCACCTCTCGCCTTGGCTTACAAACAACTGCTATGTCGCCCCAACACCCCGTGTAACCTTCTCTCCGGAGTCAGTCGTGCGTCACACTGAGCCGGGATCACCTCACCCGGGCGAGGAACTGGGAGCCCCTCCGGGAGCCCCGGCCGGAGCGCGGTGAGGGCGGCGCTGCGCTCACGTGGTGGCGGCCCCGGCACGTGCGCTCCGACCTCAGGCGGCGGGAGGCGAGAGGGCCCAGGAGCCAGGCGTGTGAAGGGGCGGGGAAGGGACGGGCGCTCGGGGACCCCGCGAGGCGAGTAGCTGAGCTACAGGCAGTGCGGTGCCAACTGCAGTTCCCAGGGCTGTCGCAAGAAGGAAGACGCTAGTTTGGATGGGGTAGCAACTTTAAAAGATGTTTTTTCCATTTTATTTTAGATAGACAAATGCATTGGAATCCCATCAAGAAGTGAGTTCTGCTGAGGCTGTCGCAGTCCCCTCCTAGCCTGAAATCCACCCTTGAAATTCCTGGCAAAGGAGGGAGCAAAGGTGTCCGAAGGAGGCAGTGCCCTTCCCACCTACGTCTTGGGGACCCTGCCCTCCCGATCTTGGGCCAGAGCTGGGGAAACCGCGCCCTGGAACAAAGAGAAGGTGGTGTCCCGTCCAGATGCTTGCAGCCCTCAGAGTGCTGGCATGTGGCGCCCACAGCAGTCAGCTGTCTTTAGGACTTGTTTCATCTTCTGGGGGAGGGAGAGAGGAGAAACTCAAGTCTAGGACGTTATCCCCAAACCAGGAGACGGGAGCTTGGCAGACCTCGGGCCACTTGGGGATGGGAAAGGGAAGGAAAAGGACGGGGAGGGTAGGCGGGAAGACGTGGGGCGAGGGGGCGGCGGCGGGGCTGGTGCGGGAGGGAAGGAAACAGGTGAGCTTCCAGAGCCACTGTAGGAACCGCAGCGCGGCCCCGGTGCGTCCGCGTCCGGACCCGGAGAGGCACTTACCGGCTTTACAAGGGTCCTTGTAATCTAGAGTCTCTGTTCTGTCCTCTTCGTTCCCTTCAAAAGTGTAATCATAATCGAGGCCGGCGCAGACCCACAGATTCCCGTAGAAAACAATCCCCGAGGCCACCAGCCACACGAGCATCCTCGGGGAAAGCGTCTCCAACCCCATCCTCCTCCCCGGAGGCCGGGCGGCCGCGGTCGGCAGATGTGCGGGGCTGGGTGGGGGGGACAGGCGCTCTTCAGTCCCTGGGAGGCTCTCGGGCGGGACCGGGGTGTTCAGGTGTCCGGAGACATGAGGATGCCGTCGGGACCGTGGAGAGGGAGCCGGGCGCTGCGCGTCCCCCAGTTGCGGGGGGAAGTTGGCAAGGGGCCGGGCGGAGGGCAGGTGAGGCGCCCGCTCCGGAGGCGGCAGGGCGGCTGCCGGCGCGGCCTCTGGCGGCCGAACTTCCCGCGGCCCCGCGGGCTCAGCTGCCTCCTGAGCTGGGGCTCCCGCGCCGCCGCACCCCCGCCGCCTGAACCCCGCGGCCGAGCGTGAGGCTTCGCCGCCTGCGCCCGCCGCCGCCGCTCCGAGAAGATGAATCCGGTCTGCACATCAGCACGTCTGGACTGCAAGGGGAGACCGAAGAAGGGGGTTGGGGGCAGGCATCTCTGCGCCGGAGACCGAGAGCCTGCGGGAGCCGGCAGAACTGGCCGCGAGGAGAGCCGAGTGTGCGGGTTGGGGATGCGCTGTCTGCCTTCCCCTCAGCTGTCTTTTTACCCTCTTCCTAACTTGAAAAAAAAAAAAATCTTCGCAGCATCTAACCCAATCACTTGCATCCTGCTTACTTATTCATACAATCAGGGTCAGGATCCGGGCCACAGCCTCGTCTCTGACTTCTTTTGATAGCCTAGACAAACAAACAGAGGCGAGCGCGCTGACAACCCCATTTATATTTCACAAAAAGATAAAAATGACTATATTCTGTATCTGCGTCCGCGCACAGCAATTCACAGATGCTGTACGTGTCGGCTCAGAGTGCCAGACCGGGGGTGGCGCGAGGATGGGGTAACTTAGCGGGTCTCCGCTCCCCTCCCCCCAAATAAACAGCCGGGCAGGGCGCTCTTTCCAGGGCTGCTGTTAACCTCAGCGCAGCCCGGGATTGGGGGAAAGTGTCTTGAGTGTTAGTGATTTAGGGAGGAAAATAAATAGACTGCAGGAAAAGTCTAACCAACAAAGTATTGCTAAGAACTGAGATCTCAGGACAACAATTTAAAAAATAAAATCCAAAATCAAGTTACAGATCGAAGCAGCAGGAAACGCCGAGCTCTTGGCGGTGGGCTGGCGCGGAGGCTCACGTGGGCGCAAGGAGGGAAGTTGGACCAAACGCTCGGGAAACAAATTTTCTGTGACAGTTCTGGCGCCGGTGCCCAGAGTTGCTCGGTATTCTTCGGCTTCGGCTTTTTCGCTTCTTCGCAGTGTGTAAAACCTGGCAGCGGGATCAGCGAGGTAAACCACATGTCAGCCAAGGAGACTCAAGACAAACACAGGTTGTGAGAAATTGGAGAGGGGAAAAAAAATCAGAGGAAATCTCTGCAAAACCCCTGTTGTGAGCAATGCCGAGATTTCCCCACATCTGTTAAGTAGTTTCCAAAATAGGTGATAGGACTTCAGCCCCAAGCTTCCAAGGGACTGGTGAGAGGGCGCTTTCCGCTTCCAACTAAATCTTTAACTGTTACTTTAGTGGTAACTTGTAAAAAGATCTTCTGTTGCCTTTACATCTTTATTTGACAAATTCTCCCCCTTATCCAACATACTGTCAACGTGCAGAGTCTGACACCGAGGGGAACATGAAGGTGACCGCACGCACAGTCTCCTTTGACAGGGCAAGCCATCTTTGGTTTGGAAGTTTGACCTGGTTTTGATGTGTGTTAAAGAAAAGAAAGAGGTGAATTTCTAAGAAGTATCAACTATTTTCAACTTTGTACGAATTGGAACTGAACTGATTCAATATTCTTTGCAAAACTGGCGCTTTCTCAGAAGCCACTGCAAGTGCTGGAGCCTCCCTTCTGTAGATTTTAAACCTTAAAAGTTCAAATACACAGCAGACAGCAGATTTTTAAAAGGGCATGTCAGTAAGCAGGTAGAGGCGTTTGGTTCTGAAATCTCTTGCTGAGTCATCCTCAAATTCTTTTACCCATCCAAAAAAGAAGTTTGCATGATTAATAATAGTGTTGCCCTAGTGCAGGGCTTAACAAGAATGTTATCCTGCTTAGCCCCACTAAAAGCCCAGAAAATGCAAATTTCCTTTAGAGGATCCCAGCCCTGGAGCTGCTGCCAGGGTCTCTGCTCCCCCTCCCAGATCTTCTTTTTTTATTAACTGTGTACATTAATGCATTTATGGGGTACAACGTGCTGATTTTATATACAAATTGAGATGCTTACATGGAACTGGTTAACATAGCCTTCCCCTCACCTTCTTAATTATTCATACTCTACTCTTAATAGATTTGACATGTTGCTCCCTGATCTTAAAAGTATCCCTTGTCTATCTAAGTGCCTGAAAACATCTCCTTAGACTAATTTATCAATCTAAGTTTGCAAGAGTTTGTACCTACAGTTTGCTTAAATATCACTTTGCAGCAGTGAATATGTGTCGTTCATTTGTGCTGGAAAAATAGTGGTACCGTATAGGGACATCTCCCTTGTCGTGCACAATGATACCTATTACTTTTTTGGTACAAATATATCATTGCATAGTTTTATAATTTTCTAAATGCAGAGAATTAGAATGACTAGCACAGTAGAACCTAAATCAATATATAGATAGGTTTCTCTGTAGCTAAAGTGCTTGTAGAGTATGCCTATTTACATCACAATATACTAGGCCTCAACCTCTAACTTATAGTAAAACTATGTTTACAATGAATAGTTGCCTTCATTTTTAATGTTTTTAAATAGTTACCTTTAAGCTTCATTTATTTCTATAGTTGCTATGATTACAAACTAAAAATAGATTTTCCTTGTCTGTGAACGAAACATAAATTTGCAAGAACACGCAGGTGAGAAGGGGGCTGGGCGTTGTGTCAGAGTACAGCCACAGACAGTGTGTGAATTCAGTCTCCTCAGGAAAACAAAAGAGGAAATTGATGCCTTCAGTAAGATGTGCTGATGTTGCCCTGGCTTCCAGCTGGCCACTGCCCTTGGCCACCAGCATGCCACATGAATAGGTCCCCATCAGCCTTCACCACAGTGTGGAATGAAGCCACCCAAGAAGGCCGGAGCAAGAGGCCAGCTCTGTGCCAACTGGTATATCCTATTAGATGTGCCCATTAAAATGAACTTGCCTTGCAGCAACATCCATTAGAAATGTTTATTTTCTAATCTAGTTAATGTGAGAAAAACTAAGTGTGATTATTTTTTTGTTGTGAAACCAAGTAATACACAAATGAACACATTTCCCTCATGTACGTTGTAAAAAACAAATAATGCAGGTAGGTACAGAGAAAAATGTGAGTTTTGCTCCCCAATTCCCCTCTGTCCTGCTGTGTCCTCTGAACTAAAAACTGAACAGTGTTCAGTGCTGGGAAAAATAACGGTACCATATAGAGACATCTCTAAAATAAAAATAATGGTACCATATAGGGACATCTCTAAAATAAAAATAATGGTACCATATAGGAACATCTCTAAAATAAAAATAACAGTACCATATAGAGCCATCTCTAAAATAAAAATAATGGTACCATATAGGATATCACCTTGTCTCACTGTCTGACTTACAGTTATAAGGTGTATCTAAACAGTGCGTACATAGATTGACCCCTATGAAGTTGTCTTATCTATAGATCAAAACCAGAAAATACTGGCAATATTTTATTGCTTCAAAGGTCTAAAAAGAAAAACCCTGCTTTGCATTAATGCTGCCATTATTCTGAATGAACTTAAGTCAAATACTTTTAAGTGAAGAGATGGTTCTCTGAGCCTCAATGGACATCGACTTCCACTTTTTTCTTTCTTTTTAAATCTTACATTCTATAACTTTTCATATCACATTATTTTATACGTGATAAATATATTTTCTATTTTGTCACATTATATCACCATTCCAAGCTTTTGATAATTAGAATGGTCCTATGTTCAATCAGAATCTGTCATTATTATTTCCTCAGTAACAATTACAGTGTCAGGGACAGAATGAAAAAAGGAAGCAGAGGGTAACATTGCTTCAGTAAAGGGGCCAAAGAAAGTTTTTGCTTAGTAAGGAAAAGACACACACTTCCCCAGAGGAGAAAAGGGGCCTTTCCTCTGCGATGGAGTCTGGATTCTGGTCTGGGTAGTGGTCCCTAAGCTGAGAGGCTCTGGTGACTTCTTGGTGATTAGTAGGTACTACACTTTCTTTCTACCACGCCTTTGCTATGGTGAACAGAGACAGCCTTTGTTTTTACGCCTTTTCATTACTCTAGACCATTTTAGTCTTCTTTTCACCCCATTCCGATGTGATCCTGTACATATGTGAGGTTTTATTTTACCAACTATCCTTCTTAAGTTCTTTCTTAGCTCAGAGCAATTCTATGTGGCATCTTCTGATTCTGCAGTTTGGTGTCCCAAAGTGTGGTTCTTAAACCATTGACAGTACCTGTCATAATTTTAGGTAATATAGTGATAAACATTGTTTAAGAATTTTAATAGTTACGTATATATTGTATATATATTAGAAAATAATTATTGGATTTGCAATTGTATATATATATATATATATCTTATAATGATGCTTAGGTTAAAAAACAAGTTATTACTGGGTGGCACCTGTGGCTTAAGGAGTAGGGCGCCAGGCCCATATACTGGAAGTGGCAGGTTCAAACTTGGCCCCAGCCAGAAAACCCCAGAAAAACAAGTTATTATTTGCTTTATAAAATTAAGTCAATAATGAAGACGGCATGTGGGGGTTAATGAAGGTTTGATAATCAGTGATCTAATTCTGGCCAGGCATGGTGGCTTACACCTATAATCCTACCAGGCCAAGGAGGGAGGATTACTTGAGGCCAAGAGTTCAAAACCAACCTGAGCAGGAATGAAACCCCCATTTCTACAAAAAGTAGAAAAATTCGTGGAGTGTGGTGGTGTATGCCTGTAGTCCCAGCTGTATGGGTGAGGCAGGAGGCAACCTTGAGCCCAAGATGTGAATTGGTAGTAGACCATGATGAGCCACTGAACTCCCAGGCTGGGTGATAGAGTGAGACCCTGTCTCAAAAAAAAAGAAAGAAAAGAAAAGAAAAGAAAGAGGAAAAATAAAAAAGTAGTACTGATTTAATTCAATTCCTTGGTGCCCATACACCACAGAACACTATCCAGGGACCTCAACCTTTTGCTTCTGTCACGCCTTCGCCTGCATCACCATCCTGTCTTTACTTCTGTGTCACTCATCCCCATTTCTAGTCCTCAATAGGAAAAGGCAGGGTTTGGACACAGAATCCTCATGTCTTTACTGCGAGCACTTGGAGTTATTTGATCTTTTAGGTATCACTTGCTGTATAAGTCTCTAAAGTAATCAATGACTAGCTGGTCCAAAACCTAAGGACATCCGGGAATGGTTACATTATTTCTTCCTTTGGGTGTCAGCTTCCCCAAGGTGAAATGGAGGGACTGCAGTGGAATGAGCGGCTGTCGTCCTGCTCCCACCCTGAGGAGCCTCAGAAGCTTGTACCCACAAACAGGTTTTCAGTTGTGTGACCTCTACTCGGATCCCGAATCCACATTGCCCTCCAAACACCTCACTAGGGAGGCACAAAAATGCAGAGCCTGAAAATAAACCCTCCATGCAGCCTGGTAACATGGGACCCACCTTTTAAATTTTGATTTCTTCATGCATAAAACAGGGATAATTTTAGGTATTAAAGTACTTTATGAAGTTGTTAAAAGGACTAAGTTAATCAATATGTGTGATGTGCTTTGTAATTTCTGGTACATCAGAACTAACTTTGCTATTGTTACCATTCTAAGTGAAGTGAGTTCTAAAAAGTTGCATTATTTACATACATTATTTAAAAAGAGTCTTTCTTCCTTCTCTTGATCTGTATCAAACAATAGCCTCTTGGAAGCTGTGCTGGAGAGAGCCCAGGATTCAACAGCAGATAACACAGATTGAAGTCTGATTTTACCAGTTAGGAGCTATTTTGCCTTGAACAAATTACTTTCTTACCTTTACTCTTCTGATTTTTGAAATAGAAATAAAATACCTAAGTGGGTTGAACTGAGAATTAGGTAAGATTATCCATGTAATATACTTCCTGGCAGGTGTTAGCACATTTAAAAAGTTGGTTATTATTGTTAATTGGCATTTTCCTAGTTATCTATGGGGGGGGGAGCATGCATGTAGGGAGCTTTCCACTGTCAGACAAGAAATTTAGCCTGCACACACACCTGGTTACAGATTACATAAAATTAGGATTGTTTTATTTGAAAAATTCCACTAATAATACAAACCCCTTGTAACTGAAATAAACCTAACTGGTGTTGCTTGTAAATTCCCTTGTAATATACGTTAGCGACTGACATACAGAACGCTTCTCATCTGGCCATTTTTTGTCCTCTTCATTTAGCTAATATGGTACTGTGTTCATGTTTTCATATTATGAGCATAAAGTAGGTGTCCCAATTTTTCCTAAGCAATTTCCCTATAAAATAAAATTTACATTTCATTGCATTTTACTTACTACATGGAGATTAAGAACTAGACCCTGAAGCCTTTGATAAAACATACTAAACTATACTATGTATACTTCCAATGCAATGAGAATAATTTAATTTCAAAAATATAATAATGGGGTTCAGCACCTGTAGCTAAGTGGTTAGGGCACCAGCCACATACACTGTTTGAACCTGGCCAGGGCCTGCTAAACAACAATGACAACTACAAAAAAAAAAATAGCCAGGCATTGTGGTGGGTGCCTGTAGTCCCAGCTACTTGGGAGGCTAAGACAAGAGAATTGCTAAAGCCCAAGAGTTTGAGGTTGCTGTGAGCTGTGATGCCATGGCACTCTACCAAGAGTGACATAGTGAGACTCTGTCTCAATAATAATAATAATGGAATATTATCAGCTTGTTGGGAGAAAGGAATGTCCAAGCTCCCTCAGGCACATTATCCAGGTCAGTCATTTGCTAATGTTTTCATGTTCTTAAGCCATTTTGAAGATGGAGACTAGAGTTGGAATTTGTGACTCATTCCTGAACATAGTACTGTCACCTCAGAATCCCTGACCCTCCACTGGTTCCTTTGGCCGGACACTGTTTGGGGGGCTGCAGTTCTGCTAATATTGCTGATAGGTAATATTGCTAGCAGTGTAAAGCTGTAAGTCTGACCTTGGCCCCAGTGGATGCCCATTCTTCCGTCAAGCCTATCCTTCCTGACACCCCAGATTGTATCCTGCAGAGATGTCTCTCTACTCTGCCTTGCCAACTCATTCATCTCATAGAAAACAGAAGTCACTTCTTTTCCACGAATGAATTGCAGGCTGCAAAATAAAATTTTTATTGACAAAATTAAAACTTGAGTCCATTAAGATTCCATCATTGGAAACAGTTAACTTTACAAGTAAAAATTAATTTTAAAAAATCAATACTTCAGTATAAAAGTAGAACTTGGGATCAGAAAACACATCTGAATCCTTGTTGCTGCACTGATCAGATGTCTTAGGACCCTTGTTCTTTCTTAGTTTGATTTTTCTCACCTTTTAAATAAAATGCTTACCGCATAGTTTTTTTTTTTTAGATTTCAGAATATTAAGGGGTACACTTGTTGTGTTTACATACTTTGTGTCCAAATTGAGTCGAAGTTGTAAGTGTGCCCTTCACCAACACAGTGTGCCCTGTGCCCAGTTAGGTGTGAGTTTATCCATCTCGTGGTTATTTTGCAAAGCAAATGCATCAAGTATGGAAAATCACTTAAAAGGTAGCCTGACTTGTGGCAGAGCCGACTTGCTGTGAAGTCTACAAATGCCCGCCAGAGCACCAGCAACCCAATCAGTATCTGTAACAGGAAGGCCGTAAGAAGTGTTCATGAAATGATTGGCAGGGGAAAGGGCAGGGGAACGAGAACCAAAACAGAAGGCTTCCATTCCCAGCAGCCCTCCTTCACTTGGGCTTCCATCCCCCTTTTCCATTCCCCACCCAGCAAACGACTAAATGTCCAAATAATAGTTAAGACTAGACCCTGTTACTAACTTTATTCATTGACTTTTGCAAATTAAATTCCAGAAAGCCTGGATTTATCAATGATCAGTAAATAAAAACACAATGTACTGAGTTAAAGTGAAAAGGCTGACATTGTTTATTAGCCTCTTGAATAAGTTGTCGGGTAATTGGTTGGTATATATTTAAACACTCGTGTGACTTCATTTTTTTATGATGCATTGTAAAATCACCGAGTTATTTTATCACTTAAGTCTATTCATAATACGCAGCTGCACTTGAACACTAGCTTTTCTGTAATTCTAACTCTCCGGTATGCTCTGGGCTTAGTTCTGAACCCAGCCAAATTTATTCTGTAAGCTGCACTGGGCCTTCAGGTGTCCACAATTAATAACCTTGGCGTTCATCTCTAGGCATTATAATTCACTTTGGGTGGCTTTTCCAACCACTGAAGCAAACGTTTTGTGCCATAAAACTAACTTCCAATCAATATGAAACATCTGAAGTGTGTTTATTTATGTATGTGTTTCTTTTCTTCACAACAACTTTCACGACTTTAACTAATGGGCCCTAAAATAGGTGAGTATGGTTTCATCGAGGCTCAGAGCACCGACTCTAAAAACCTGACACAGTGGCCACAACTCAGAGGGAACAGTTTCTTTCATGTTTTTCTTCTTTCTCACCTTTTCAGTAAAGATTTCGTTCTGTGTGTGTGTCTGACAGCCAGCACTCACACACACTCACTCCAGAACTAAGCCCAGAGCATACCCTCCTCTCTTACAGTCTAGTCAGGGAGGGATATCAGTGGTCTTAGGGCACACAGGTCAGTAGGTTACAAGCGTGGGCACGTTGCCTTTGCCAGGGTATGCAGAACCCTGGGTTATCAAGAGCTAATGACTCAAACAGGGCTTTGATCTTCAATTATCTAGCTATTGCAGATGAAAATGGGTGTGGTGCTTCAATTTTTCCCAGCAAGAAAGTGCTGACATTTCTGGATAATTTTGTCAGTTCTGTGCTTTAGTTTGCATGTATTCAGTGGAAGGTTATGCCCAGGGTTTCTCAGTTATGATTACTCCTCTAAAAACACCACCACTGTGGATTGAGGTCACAGTTCACTTGTAAAGCTGAGCCTCCTGTCACACACCTCGCTATTCAGCACTTTGGTTGTGACAGCAAGGCTGTCTTTTTTCTTTCTCAGTTCTTTAGAACGATGTTCAAAAGTCCGCTTATTTGTTTGGGTTCCAATATCAACATAGAAAGTCATTAAATCCTGTTGCTAGAACAATTTTTGAGCATAGCTCCCTTAAAAAAACTGCTTTAATAATTTTGTGAAAGAATTATGTACCTGTGGCTCAAAGGAGTAGGGCACCAGCCCTATATGCTGGAGGCAGCAGGTTCAAACCCAGCCGAAGCTAAAAAACTGCAAAAAAAAAAAAAAGAATTACAAAAGATTTAAACATTTCTTTGTTTGTTTGTTTTGTTTTGAGACAGAGTCTCACTATGTCTTACTATGTCACCCTTGGTAGAGTGCCGTGGTGTCACAGCTCACAGCAACCTCCAACTCCTGGGCTTAAGCAATTCTCTTGCCTCAGCCTCTGAAGTAGCTGGGATAACAAGTGCCTGCCACAGCACCTGGCTATTTCTTTGTTGTGGTTGTCATTGTTGTTTGGTAGGCCTAGGCTGGGTTTGAACCCAGCTCCAATGTATGTGGCTGGCACTCCAGCCACTGAGCTACAGGCCAAGCCAGATTTAGACATTTCTAAAAAACCTGTAAAAATGAGTTCATCCTCCTCTGTTTTTTGGCTCTATAGTAACAGTCTCCATGAGAAATGGAAACTGTCATGTGTTTGGCTTTAAAATCAGTACAAAGTTTGTGGCTCCTGACCACATGTGGAGAACCTGAGCCCTTTGCTCTTGATTGCTAGTAAAACAGGAAAGCAATCAGGAGAGCAATTAATCCAATATGCAGGGACACCTTTTAGTCGCCATTCTTGTTCTGATCTTCCAGTATATAAATGCCTGAGGTCACAGGATATACCTCCAAAGAATAAATAAAATTATCAGGAAACAAGGAGCTCTTCATAAGATAAGAGTCCATGCATGCCAGGTAATCTCAGCTACACAGAAAGCACCATGCAACAGACCGGTTTCTAACCTGTGCTTTTCCTGCCCCTCAAAATTAACCTGCTTCTCCCTAAATTAGAATTTATTTCTCTGATCTCATCTGAATGATTTCTAATAAATGATTTCTAAAAATAATAAACACCAAAGTGTATACCGAAAGACTAGAAGTGTTTGAAATTCCTTTATGTGGTACTGCATCTGTAATTACCTACACTTATGAGCAACAATAAATTATTAGTTTACCTTCTGGAATTTTAATTGTTATAATCTAATCAATCATTGGAAAATGAAAATTATCTCCTGGTCACACAATAGGGTACATAAATAAATGTGTTGAAAATAAAAAAAAAATAAACACCAAAGTAAATAATATAATGATGAATTTTAATTTAGCTAAATATAACTTATTGCAAAATTAGTTATTTCTTTGTTCAAGTATCAAGTGCTCTGGCCTAAAGGAATGGCTGTCTCTGAGATCCACAGGATTCCTTGTGGCTCTGGAATTTCTATCAGAAGTGAAAACATGTTTTTTCCCAATTTTTATAAGATACTTTTGCATAGGATTAATCCTTTAACCATGTCACTAATTTCAGGGTTAGTTTTAAGAGTGATTTCTTCTTTACAATTACTATCTAGGATTTATAATTGATGCTTTTGTATCATAATTGTTAGAAATTTTTAGTGTTTTGTGTATTACTTCTAACTTTGGCACATTACTATAGATTTTTGTGCATTATTTATTAACACTCTAATTAATATGATGGCAAAATATTAAAAATATGAGCTCCACATCAAAGTTTGCATGTTAAAAGCATGGTATAAGATGAAATGTGAAAATTCAGATCACCAAAGAAAAATTAATATTTGCACGGGAACCTAAGTGTGTTGAGGGCAGGACGGTATCACCTCCTTTTCCAACAAAATGATTAAAACTCTTAAAGAAATATTGATTTTGTAAGTGGCAAACTTCTGATATTGACTGTGATGGTAATTGAATGTCTCTAACACTCCTCAAAGGGAAATCATACGATAATCATCTAAGTCATCTGGTAACCTTAGCCATACTAAAGGAGAATGTCGGAATTCTGGAGAATGTCACACTCAATGCTTCAGATCCTGTTTTTCTACCTTGAAAGGCCACATGAAGCTCCTAATTTCAAAGGCAGGAGCTTGCAGGAGTCAGGAAACTCATTGGCACTAATGTGTTTTTAGAGAACAGTGTTCTAATTGGCACGCTGTCTGAGGCACTACCCACGTGTACCGAGGATGCTGTATAGTCAGAGGGAGCCTGGCAGCTGTGTCCTTGCTGGCCGTTCAGCTTTCTGACATCCTGCGACCTCTAGTGAAAACCAGAAGTTGTCAGCCAACATAAATTTCCTTGCCCGGTTTTGAGTCCCTGTTGGAGCCGCAGAGAAAGACAGAAAAGAATTCTCAGCTAGACTCACGGAATACTTTCTTTATCCAGATCACAGCACTAATTCAGGTTTTGAGAGGGTGCAAATATTTTTGAAAATACCTTTAAATTTTTTTCTAAAATTTTCTAGAAATTTTATTATAATCTTTAAAGTATCTTTAATTACTAAAGATCATGAAAATGAAAGGAAAAATGATGAAGAGTCCAATGGTAACATGAAATGAGCTTTAAAGAAAAACGGAAATAATGTGCTTCTTCTATATATATTACAAATAAGTCACAGTGGACGGTCTTTTGATGCGTTTTGCCGTGAACAGTCTTGGAAACAGTATGCGCAGATTTTAGAATAGTTCAATTGTATTCTATTTTGATTAATCCTGTACAACAAAGCATTAAGATATTAAATAATTAAGTGCATTTCAACGCAAAACATAAATGCATAAATAAGTACATAAGATGTAAGTGAGAGCATCATGGCTCCATCTCTCAAAGCATGTAAACACCTGGTATTCTAAAAAGTTTATTTGTAATAACCATAACTTAAAATGATGCCTAATTGCTTAGTGTCAGTACACAGTGATAATAACAGTAAAATACAGGCATGAAAAGATGAGAGACACGTGAATGTCAGTCAGACTGAATGTAGTATAATCTGGCACGTGTATTCAGTACCTTACATGAGGAACAAATGGAGAATTTTGTTGTTTGATGGAAAATGAACGTTTCCATATTAATAATGAGGGAAGACTATACAGTAGGTGTTGTATGACTTGGACCTGAACAGAAGCTCTGGGAAAGAGTGAAAGAGAACGTGCAAACGTCCTGCCTGCTTGATGCCCTCTGAACTCTCTTCCTCTTGATCAGCCTTATTTCAGCCATAATTAATCTATAAGAAAATGTGCAAAAGATTCTCTCGTTAGATCTGACCTCAGGTAGTAATCTTATATTTTTAACCCCAAATTTTACCTATGCTTTAGAGCCTTATGTATTTTAATGTTCCCGTTGTCAGTGACAGGGAATATGTGTGTATTAATGCAGGTGTGCACCGGGGCATTTGGTGTGAATGATCCTCATTTAAAATGAGTTTTGCACTTGAACATTTATAAATAGTGTTTCAGAGCTAGAGTTGCTATGGAAATTATAAATTTCATTCTTACTTAGAAAAACTGGAATGTTCCATACCTATTATTTGGTGCTATCACATTTAATAATGTTCAAGAAAACTTGAGTTCAGTCAAAAAATTTTCCAGAAAAGAAAAGAAGATTCCTTGATCAATCTTGTTTTCTAAATTTATATTTATGATATAAATATGATATATTTATAGTGTGTATATGAGATACGAGGTCAGACAGTTACGTTTTTGAAGCCATTCTAGAAAAAGTGCCGTGGACCTCATTGCTGAGGGGAGCACTTCCAAGGTGACTCTAGTGTACTCAGCAATGAAGGATGCAACACTTTTTGCAGGATGAGTTCAAGAACGTAACGTTCTGACCTCACATTTATATCTCATCTGTGTGTGTATATATGTAAATATATATATATATCTTTCTCCCAGAGTAAATGTATTGAATTTAATCGAATGTCAAATTATTTTTGACAGTTGGTTAAAGTTTCTGTTTCAGGGATTATTCTTTAAAAAATGTGCCTCTAGATATTTATACACAGCAGCAATATTTTACACCAGCATACGCATATGACATAATATATTTATAATGTATTTTGATTACAAAACTCCAAAATTAAATACATATATCTATGTAGTTGTTACTATGAATGTAATTTTTCTCAGGTTGAATATGGAGGTGATTCTTATTGTGTCCTGAAGATTCCACTGGATAAACTCTATACATATAAAGATGAACTATTTTGTCCTTTACTCTTACTTGATTATTGATAGGATTTGGACATATATTGTGACTTGCTTTGATTATCTTGTCTTTCTTTTCTTTCTTCCTTTCGCATATAGGATTTGTTTTTTAGGTAGAAATTCAGTCTATATAGTATTAGAACTATTCTCTTGAATCTAGCTTACCACAATTTTTAGAAACTGGTTTTTAAACTAAATAAGATTATACAAAAAAGTAGGAATTTACATATTTTTCCTCCATCATATTTGGCAGTACTGGGCTTTTTTCCAATTTTCTAATTAGTAATTTCAATTAACCAATTGGTACAATTCAGTGAAACATGGTGTATGGAATGAGGGGATGCATATTCAGAAAATATATATTAATTTTTACAACATCAATCATTTGAATCTTTCAATGATATTTATGAGCACGGATCATCGGAATCAGCAATTTAAATGATGATTGGCTCTAACTCATTTCTTTTTTTTTTTTTTGGCCTGGGCTGGGTTTGAACCCACCGCCACCTCCGGCATATGAGGCCGGTGCCCTACCGTTTTGAGCCACAGGCGCCGCCTGGCTACCTCATTTCTATAATAATTGAAGCCCTGTTCATATCACACCTTGCAAATCTGCAAGTGAGGAGCAGACAGCCACTAAGAATCTCAGCTGTATGCATGCTCTTTGGCTTTAGCCTGCATTTCTCTTTCAGTTTCGACTCAGTATCTGAGCTAGACGACAGTCTTCATTTGTCACCAGTCTTTGTGTTTTGGGGTCCTAAGTACCTGAGACCTACTGCAGCCGTCATTGGAAGCAGCATTGCTCAGGTGTCAAAGGGAGACAGGAGGGCATTTTCGGGCATCTGTGCCCTCCACTCCTGCTGTTCAAACACCCATTGTCTTACCCGTCGACAGGTTGGATCACTTGGAAGCTCTCATTACTCAGAGAGAAACTGATAGTGGTTTTGTGCTTTTCAGGTTACATGGCAGGGTTGGTTGCTGTGCTGTGGTTTTCAGTTCAACCAGCAATCTGTTATGAAAAAATAAAGTAAAAAGGACATCTGAAGATAAGTATACTTTCACAACGTAGAGATAATTACCTAGTAGCTGATTATTTGCAGGAAATGGAATCCAAAATGACTACATTAAAAAAAAAATAATGGCATCACCGTAACATAAGTAAAAATGTAAAGTATAAATCTTTCAAACCCAGTTAAGTATTTCCTATGTCTTGTTTTATTCATTCCTTCAGAACACAATGCTGGATAGAAAAGACTTTATACAATTACTTCTTTCATAATTAAAGAATAGTTAGTAAACATTATCCTTCATAAATCGCATACTCGATATCCTATCTTCCTTCTTGAGTGATTTTATCATCCACTGTGTTGGTTAGTGAATTGAAAGGTGTCCTCAACTTGACAATGCCAGTAAGTTAGGGAAACGATTCTGCTTCTATTAACCTGTCAAACAGTATTCACCCATAAGCACTAGATCGTTATAAGAAAAATCAAATGTTAAGCCCTTTTGAGTGCTTAGATCATGTTTTTATCACTTAAAATTACAACTTCCTTTTATTACTTTTTATAAATACTTCTGTGTGCTAAGTCCTACAAGGCTAGCAATTTAGAGCCTAAACAATTTAAAGATTATATAGTCTCATCTAAGATGACTTAATCTTAATTTTTTAAGATTTTTCTGCCTGGTACAGGGATTAGAGAGGAGTAACTTTTTTTTTTTTTTTTGCAGTTTTGGGTCAGGACTGGGTTTGAATCCACCACCTCCAGTGTATGGGGCTGGCACCCTACTCCTTTGAGCCACAGGCACCACCTGAGGAGTAACTTTTTCACCAGTAGAGCTTCTTTTGTGGAAAATGGTGCCCTATCATCAAAGAGGCTTGATTCTGTCTTGGATATTCAGATTCTCTCCATATCTCATCAAATCTGAACAGTCTTCTTCAAAAAGTATTTCATTTTTTAATGGACATGATTTCATTGGCTTTATCAAGACTTAGAAATGTATATGCATTTATATGTACACAATGTTTTCTATTATAATATAATTTTTAGGTTTGTTATAGTAATATTGCATGCCTTTTTATTTTCAACTTTATGACTATCCAATTTTAGTAAAAATGATTTTCTTTGTCTGGTTAATTTATATATTTCTCTATTAATTCTTTATTTTATTGGATTTTTCTAACATTTTAAATCCTTAGTTTATTTCTATTTCTTCAGGAATAAGAAGACTCATACAGATTTTTTGCAGGAAGCAAAAAACATTCTATTTTAAACTGAAGGAAATTTGATGGAAAGTAATGCTTAGAGAGATCTTGGAAGGCCTGGAGAAGCAGGCTTGACTCTGGTCCAGGAGTTACCCTAGAAGGAGATCACAAAACTGGCCTGCCAAGGGAGATACCACATCTGATACAATCAGGGAGGGAGGAATCGGGAAGCCAGCCCTGGAAAGGTTGGTGCACAAAGCAGGAAGTCGTTGTCGCCTCAGCCTCTGCTTCTGATGGAGCATCAGCGGGCTCCTGCAGGAATAGCACCCACCAGGAGAAGTGGCCTTAGCCGCAGGAAAATGCTTCCTAATTTCCATCTTCCAAATTTGCGGCCCAACACAGCAGTCACTAGCCACAGGAAGCTGCCAGGCTTTGAAACTATGGCTAGTCCTAATGGAGATGGGCTCCCAGTTTAAAATACAAACATACACACCAGATTTCAAAGACATAATGGTGAAAAAGGGAATGTAAAGTAACCCAATTCTTAAATGTTGGTATCTTAATGAAATAATATTTCTAATATAGTCAACATTGTACATATTAGGTAAAAAAAAAATGCACTGTTCAAATTAATTTCATCTGTTTTCTTTTTACCTTTTGGAATGTGACTAGATTTAAAATTGCCCAAGTAGATAACACTATATTTCCACTGCACATCGCTCTTCTAGGGCTTGTAAAAGTGAATCTCTCAGCCAAACCAATTTACACCAAAAAGTTTAGTTGCAAGGAGGTCACGGAAAAGTATATTTTACCAGGTGGTGCCTGTGGCTCAAAGGAGTAGGGCACCAGCCCCAAATGCCGGAGGTGGCAGGTTCAAACCCACCCCTGGCCAAAAACTGCAAAAAAAAAAAAAAAAGTGTATTTTACCTCTCAACTTTCTGTCATTGAGAAAACCCCCTCTAATCAAGCTGCAGTGGGTACTGAGCAAGCTGACCACTACATCCTCCATGTGAAGTGTTTTTTAGAAAAAGAAAAAGAGCTCAGGTAATGTCTTATAAGATTTGAAATTTATTTTTCTCATTATAATGATTTTTGATACTGTGTAGTTTTATACCAATTTTCGCCTAAAATTATTTAGAAGATTTATTTTTAATCTAGAAGATTTTAATTTCTCACTACTGTATTTGGATTTTTTCAAGTTTTCCGATTTTTTACCAATTCAATTTTATTTCTTTTTTTTTTTTCTTTTTGAGACGGAGCCTCAAGCTATCCCCCTGGGTAGAGTGCCATGGCATCACAGCTCATAGCAACCTCCAACTCCTGGGCTCAAGCGAGACTCCTGCCTCCGCCTCCCAAGTAGCTGGGACCACAGGCGCCCGCCACAACGCCTGGCCATTTTTTGGTTGCAGCCATCATTGTTGTTTGGCGGGCCCGAGCTGGGGATTCGAACCCGCCACCTTAGGTGTACGTGGTTGGCACCTTAGCCGATTGAGCCACAGGCGCCGAGCCTATTTCTTTTTTTTTTATGTTGTAATCAAAGAAAATCATCTTGTACAATTTTTTCTGTTTGGAATGTGTTTTTGTATGTGCGTGTGGTCAAAATATAACCATCTTTTGCAAAAGCTCCATAGGCAGGAGAAAAGAACAGATATTTTCTGCAGTAGCATAAGAAGCCTAATTTGTATGTGTGAACATTTTCATCCATAGAGTCAAACTGTCACTCCCCCTTGGTCTGGGTCTTGTTGTTTTGTTTTGTTTCGGGCATGACAGATCTGTTGAAAACAGAGATGTGTAAGCCTTCAGTTTTGCTAAAAATATCTAACAACTGGGAAACAAAGTAATACATTTAACAAATGAACAAACTATGAGTTACATATTGGAAGTTGAATATTTTTTTCTTTTATTTGTTAAAAATTTCCATTGTTTCCTCTAGGAATGAACTTTTATAATTCTTGCCTAATTTTTAACTGGACTTTGGGGTTTTTCTTAAGGATTTGTATTTTTTTCATAATCACTACAAGTATGTTCTTCACATTTATTTCCTTTTTCTAATTAGTGTGACACGTTTGTGACATACAGAGATTGCTGTTTTTTACAGGTGCAGTCTCAGTAATTACTCTTTGTCATCTCATCTTACTTCACGATCTGTCCGTATATCAGAAGATACGTGAACTTCACTTTCTTCATATTCTATCCTTGTTCTTCCTAATTTAATAAACTAGAAAACAAATTTTCCAAGCACTGTTTTATTAAGGTTCTTCCTTTCACAGTAGTTGTAATACCAGAGTCTGCTCCTAATTATTTTGTCTTTGTACTATACATATATGCTTAATATAGCATATAATATGGCATTATTTAGTATATATTTTAAAATAATATATACTAATAATATATATTTTGGTGGGTATATCATTATTTGCTAGCATTGTTCTCATTATTAGTCTTCTTGTTTAAAATAATCTTAGCTGTTTTGCCCGTGAACTGCTAACAAAGATTATAATTTAAGCAATTAAAACTCCTATGAAGAACTTTTTAGGATATTGGGGGGGGTAGCGTTTCATTTATTAATTTATAAAACCCATAAATTAATTTGGAAATAATGGACATCTCCAGACTAATATTTTTATTGTGGAACACGTTTATTCTATTCATTTAGGTGAGCTCTGTCATCTTTTAGTAAACTTCTTCATAAAGCTCATGAACTTTCATTATTAAACTTATTCTCAGATTTTTTATTTCAAAAAAATGGAATATTTTCTAATAGAACTGTTGTATCACAAACTTTAAATTTCAATTAGTGAACTCAGATTTTTTTTTTTTTTGTATTTGAGAGAACAATTTGTTATAATGAACCAGAAATACAAGATTTCAGGGAAACTGGAATAGTTGACAAAATATGGTTGAACTTAAACCTTCAAGGAAGATACAAAAAGGCTCAAACAAAGCCAGTGCGTGGATGAACTCAGATTTTTTTCATTATTGGCAGTGCCTAATTTCTTCCTGTGATTATTAGCTCTCAGCAAATATTTGTTTAGTAAAGGATATGATTTTTGCCTTTCTTTAATCAATGCTTATTAACGAGGGTAATGAATTTTGCTTAGATAAACAATATGCATTAGACCAAGTCTACATTGTGCCTTGATTTTTTTGGAGACTAGTTTTTCTTCAACATGAAATTAAAAACGGAATAGAGAAAAATAGAGAAAATCCCAGAGAAGGGTAGTTTGTCCTTCTCCTTGGCTTTTGTTAAATATTCTGAAACATTCTATCTTTGCCCTTCCAGAGAGAGAAGGATAGCTCTCTTCCTCCCAAGAAAATAATACCAGTAGAAGAAAAGTAAACAAATATCTTTGTTTCTCATAGTATCTTTCACTCATCTCCTCAATTCCCATCAGCAGATGGTTCCACAGCAATGGAGCCAGATAGGTAGGCTCCACCTTGGTTATGAAAATATCTACAGTCAAATTATAGTGTTACAACAACAAAGTTAATTGAAAGTAGTATTGAGCATTTCTATAAATTAAGTATCCTTTCTAAATGTTAACACCGCACACCTAAGTTCTTGTTCTTGTGTATTAAGGCAGTAGAAATTTGAAGTATTAACACCAATCAGTAAAGCACATTACCAATTAAACCTGGATATTCACGAACATTCTCTGCAGATGTCAGCATTGCTTTGTCATAGACCTATGCCCAGAACTGTGTTTTTGTCATGTCATAGTATGTTACTTTTATGTTAAATTTGGAGTTAAAAATAAGAAGAGCCTCTGTAATATCCTAAGACATCTCCTGGACTATTTTTTATTTCTTCATGACAAGTTGTAACTGAATGATTAAACTTTGGCTGGGAAAGTGGAGACGTCACATTTCTTGTTAGGCATGGCTAAGTGCTTTCAGAGCTCTGCATGGCCTCTCTGGGTTTAAAACTGAGATGTTTTATGTACACTGCAATATTCGTTGACATGGATTCTATCTGGTGTATTTGGAAATGACATTCATTATTTGTTGTTGGGAGAACACTTAATGTAGCATTCCAGGCAGTGATGTGGATGGCAGACACCAGTGATTAGACTGCACATGGTGTACACAGTTAGAAACAATAGAGTTAGTAGAATTTAATCTAGGGGCACTTATTTAAAAAATAAAGACAGATACATGTAAACCTGTGCTTATACTAAGAGGGCATCTATTCTAGGGGCAATTTTCTGATTAAGAGATTCATAGATGGGGCAGCACCTGTGGCTAAAAGGAGTAGGGCACCAGCCCCGTATACCAGAGGTGGCAGGTTCAAACCCAGCCCTGGTCAAAAACTGAAAAAAAAAAAAAAAAGATTCAGAAATGAATGAAATCTTGATGTGGCAGAATCTGATTTGATAAATGCTTTGTGCCTCTGGCCTTGCCCCTGCAAGCAACTTCTATGGGTGGCCCTGTCACAAGGCACAAATTTCGTGCCTGTAGGGCCTCATCCTACGGCATGATGGGTAACAGAAGCATGCTGGAATTACTATGGAGACACAGTACTCGCCAGAAACCCAAATCAATGACTACTGTAATTATAAATGTTACAGAGAAAAATCAGGGCTTTTGGCTCGGCACCTGTGGCTCAAGTGGCTAAGGTGCCAGCCACATACACCTGAGCTGGGGGGTTCGAATCCAGCCTGGGCCCACCAAACAACAATGATGGCTGCAACCAAAAAAATATAGCCGGGCATTATGGTGGGCGCCTGTCGTCCCAGTTACTTGGGAGGCGGAGGCAGGAGACTCGCTTGAGCCCAGGAGTTGGAGGTTGCTGTGAGCTGTGATGCCATGGCACTCTACCCAGGGGGATAGCTTGAGGCTCTGTCTCAAAAAAAAAAAAAAAGAAAAGAAAAGAAAAATCAGGGCTTTAGAAAGCATATAGTCAGGTGTAACTATTCAGTCTGGAAATCATCTCAAGACAGATAAAGGGACACAAACCTTTCTCTTCATTCTGTTGCTTTAAATTGGTGTTCTAGTAGCTAGCAAAGTTTCTAGCTTCTTTCTTTTATATGTAACGGTGTGATAAAATGTTAGTAAATAATGCCAAAATAATTCTGCAGTCTATTTTGCAGCTTCTTTTCAGGTAGACATACTTTGAGACATCTGAAATAGGGTAGTTCAGGTGTTAAAAAAATCAGGAGCAGTTTCTCTTTAAATATCACACAACATATGGAATCTCCTTTGTAGCTGGCAGAGATTCCTTTGGCAAAAAAATAGAAATTTCCTCCAATTTTTTTTCCCAGAAAGTGAGTCCTTATGAACCAACTTTGATTATTTTCTTATGCAAAAATGGAATAGAAATGCTGCATCCTGGAACACACTCCTTAGAGAATGCTACTCTGCCCACTGACTGCCAAGGTGAAGACCTGCAGAGGAAACTACCGGAAAGGGAGGCTCGTTACAACTCAGATGTCCAAACCAAAAATTTTCCTTCCAGTATGCATTTAAATATATTGCATTTTTGCTGTATTTCAATGAAAGCCATTCTCTGATCCATAAACGCTTACAAGGTCAAGAGGATACTCTTCTGGAGATTAATGGCTAAATGACAACAAAATGGTCTTGATGGTTTGAACCGCTGGAACAGAAGTATTGTGTGTCAGAGCTGGAAGGGACCTGAGGTACAATCTGATCCAGTTATTTTCATTTGATAGCTTAGAAAATTGAAGTCCAAAGAGATTAACCATTCACCCCGTGGCGCAGGGCTGGGCCCATTCACGCCAGGTCTCCTGTCGTTGTTTGAGGTTTCTGTCCACGGATGCTGGAAGCCTGGAGCTCAGTTTGGGAGGGATGGCTAAACAGAGTCAGATTGTATCTCTGCATACAACTGGCTCAGCTATTTTAACTAATTTACTCAGTTAAAACCCAAATAAATGTATGCATCTGCTAGTTAAGCATTAGATTAAAACAAGCTAACGTTGGAATAGGTTGCATTTAATGAACTGCCTCTATTTCACTTAAAAGCAGGCTTAAAAATCAAGGTGGACATTTGGAGGCATAACTAAATTGGGCCTAATCTTTTGTGTTTATGTGTATTTTAATATTATTTTACCAAAAAAATTTTTTCCTAAAGAATTTCTTGATACTATTAATTATGACTATTCCATTCTGTAAATGTTAAACATTTTTCCATGAAACAGAAATATGATGGAATTTCTACATGAGGATCCATTTGTGTATCTTTATTAGAATTTCCACATTGTTCTGCAGCTCTTTAAAATAAAAACTACACTCTAGAAACATTGTATGGCTACGCCTATATTTATCCTAACATTTTATATCATGTTTTCAATTAATTCCTGATATTTACTAGACCATATCATTGTTGAACACAACTTTTAAAGATTCATTATGATGGACTCTTAGATGAAACTTCATCATTTTTTCTTCCTGGCAACAAATCTCAGTGTTAACCAAATTCATTAACTGACCTTATTTTTTTTTTTTTTGGTATTGTGTTACAAATAATTAGAAGCTACTATAGAAACTACAGAGGGTGAATATGCCATGGTAAAATCTTTTTTTCACCACAGTATATTCATAAAGTGACTGTGCATCCTTACTTCTCCTCGTCAATATTAAGTTTATTCTAGCTGCTGTAGAATAATAAAGCATCCCTGTCATCAAATGTATCACAGTCTAGGTCAATGGTTCTCAACCTTCCTAATGCCAGGAAGTATTTTCATGTTACAAAGGGGTCGCAACCCACAGGTTGAGAACTGCTGGTTTAGATGATAATTATATGATTATTGTAATAATAATCCAAACAATAAAAATATAGTATTTGTAATCTTACTCTCAAAAAAAGATAAACCATGGAGGATGTTTCCCCTTAGAGCTTACTATGTGAGTCTAACGTTGCTGCTACAATTTAAAACTGAATCTCTAACCACCTCTGCCCAAGTCATTGCTGCTGATGGTGGTGATATGGCTGTTACATGTTGTCTGTTCCACAAAGGCTTCAGTTGCAAAGCTTGGAATGGTTACAGTGGATTGCAAGGTCAATGCTGCTAATAATCTTTATCTTTTCTCTCTGTAAAGTTCTGACTCTTCCAAAAATCTATATGCTGTCATAGCTGATCTTCCTTCATTACCACAAACACAAAGCTGTTCTGCTTTCTGTGTTTGTTCCTTATCATAAAGGAACATCTAAGGGGGTCTGAGTTAAAAGAGCTTGCAGACACTGGCCAGCATCTTCAGACAGCACAGATGGTGAAGGGTGCAGTCAAAACAGCTCCTTTACATCAGCCTCTCTGTCAGGAATACGTTAAAACTAGTAATATATTAATTTTTATATATCATGTTACGTGGGCTTATAATTTTGCATTATTTAGTGAGGTTTGGAGAGGATTAAAGTTGAGAGTAAGGGGTAAAGTCATAGAACCGTAAGTAATTAGACAGAGTCTTACCAGTGGCACAGAGGAAACACTGATATCTCAGGGGGTGCTGGATGGGAGGGCGGATAGTAATTAAAATACGAATTTAGGAACTGAGCTCTGGCAAAGAGGTGTTGTTTCTTTCCCATGTAACTGTGATGTGAGTCTTAGTAGTCACAGCAGTCCTGGCACAAATCTTTTTCCTATGACAGTCCAAATGCTCTTCCTAGAATTTCCCTGGTCACTACAGATTAATATTGATTTTCTGTGTGTGTGTGTTTGTGTGTAGGTGTGTACATGTGGAAAGCAGAGAGAAAGAAAAACCAGCTTTTAACCACATTCACATCTCAGGGATGGTTCTTGTCAGCCTAACCAACACAGTAGCTCACAGAGCAAGAAATGCTTTGAGAGAAGGAAATTCCCTTTCAAACTGGATGAAACAAAATTTGACAGAGAAAATTAATACAGACTGGGTGCAGTGGCTCACACCTATAATCCCAGCCCTCTGGGAGGTCAAGGCAGGTGGATTGCCTGAGCTCAGGAGTTGGAGACCAGCCTAAGCAAGAGCGAGATCCTGTCTCTACTAAAAATGAAAAACTGAGGCATGAGGATCGCTTGAGCCCAAGAGTTGGAGGTTGCTGCAAGCTGTAAGGCCACGGCACTCTACCCAGGGTGACAGCTTGAGATTCTGGCTCAAAAAAAAAAGAATTAATACAGTTAAAATGTTAAAATAATGCACAACAATATTCTTGGTAGAACATATCCTTATATAAGAAAAAAGAATTTAATGTAAATTTTTCATGTTGCTTAATTTATGATAAAATATTGCATTTGACTTGTACCATATTAAGCTAACACCAGTGATGCGAGTGGAGGCCCGCATGATTTTTTCAGAGTTCAATTAGAAACCTGAAATAATTAAATTCCTTCCAGTTAATGAACAAAATATCAACTCTCAGTGGAGTCATCACAATATAATCAAGTCACGCACCAGAGGCCATCTGAGTGAATTGAAATCAGGAGTGGCATGAAGCAGCGCCCTTATAGACCCTCATACCCAAAGAAACAATGTTGGGATTCTGCCTGGCTTAGTGCAGAGAGGAGAAAGGAGATTAAAAACAAACACACATTGAAGGGTGCAGGAATCAGCCTCAGGCAGACAACCTGGCCTCTGACTAGGGTCTTCTCAGTGTTCAGATTGTCGTCCAATATGGAGCCTGGACTAATTTTACTAGGCTTCAATCCTGATTAAGTTGCTAAAACTATTGAATTATGAAAATAAATACTAATAATACAGAGCAAATTCTAATCTAACTAAATATCTGGATTAGGTAAGGCACCAAAAACTAAAATGAAATTATTATAGCAAAATTGAAGAGATTATTGGACAGGAACCATATAGTTAAATTGTCTCGATGATTTCATTACAATTGTATCATTTTTTTTTTTCGCAGTTTTTGGCCAGGGCTGGGTTTGAACCCACCACCTTTGGCATATGGGGCTGGCGCCCTACTCCTTTGAGCCATAGGTGCCCCCTACAACTGTAATCATTTTTATTTTAAGATTTTTTTAGGGTGGCGCCTGTGGCTCAAAGGAGTAGGTGCCGGGTCCCATGTGCCGGAGGTGGTGGGTTCAAACCCAGCCCTGGCCAAAAACTGCAAAAAAAAAAAAAGATTTTTTTAAATACTTGGCCTTCCCTGTAAGCTTCTTCTGTCCTCCCTTGGGACCAGGGGTCCTGACACGCCTGGTGCAGCCAGCTCTGCCTTCTCCTTATGTTCCTGAGACCTGTGTTGTGTGCCCTCTGCCAGGATCCCCCCCTTTTTGGTCTGTCCCCTGAACCCCCAACAGCTGCCCCCAGCTCTCATCCAGACCACTGGCAAGAAGCCTGGCTTTGTTATTTCCTTGCTCTGGGCCTCTCACACATTCCAATACATCCTGATTCTCCAGGACCCCTAATTACCCAGGGTTTTAGCTCAGTAAAGGTTGACACTCCAGCCCTGGTGGTTGGCAGTTTAAGCTACTTTAGGCTTAAATTTTCTCACTATTCATTTGTGTATGAACACCAAACAGCCTGCTGCCAGCAAGGTGAGTAGTGACAGGGGATGAGAAAAGATTAGACTGCTCCTCTGATGTTTCAAAGAAGTAGAAGTTTTCCTCATCATATAAACCTTGATTATATTCATACCAATGTGCACATTATACTAACATCTATAGACACAGTATTTATCTGTACATTTATTAACAAAAATTATGTCTGAGAACTTGTTGTAACTCACCCTAAAGGAAATTTAGCTTAATAAACATAGAAAGATCTAGTCTATTCCATGTAAGATAAAACACCAAATCAGAATTTTAAACACGGAAGTTGTTTTCTGTCCATTTTTAAGTTATTTAGTTCATTTGGGAAATGTAGAGCCTCTCAAATTACTATCCTCAGCTTCTCTTTACCCTGAGGCTCACACTAGAAATATTTTCAAATCCAGATCTAATTAATATAAATACCTAATAGAAAATACTCACCTATCCTTGTAATTTATAAAATGTTTTCATATTATGGTGGGAACACATTATTTTCTAGTAATCAAAACTGGCTAATTATCTGTTGGAGAGCTGATACTAGTAATTGCTCCAAAGTTAGCAAATTTGAAGCCAGAAGCTTCTGACCTATTTTTTAAAAAGGAAAAATCTACTATAAATACATATCTATATATAAATACTTATTTATTTTTAGAGTTTGGAATAGTCAAAACACATTATCAAAATTGTTATCTTAATTTGTGCAAGAGGTTAAAATTGTAAATTGAGGCTTGGCACCTGTGGCTCAATCGGCTAAGGCGCCAGCCACGTACACCTAAGGTGGTGGGTTCGAGTCCCCAGCCCGGGCCCGCCAAACAACAATGATGGCTGCAACCAAAAAATGGCCGGGCGTTGTGGCGGGCGCCTGTGGTCCCAGCTACTTGGGAGGTTGAGGCAGGAGACTCACTTGAACCCAGGAGTTGGAGGTTGCTATGAGCTGTGATGCCATGGCACTCTACCCAGGGGGATAGCTTGAGGCTCCGTCTCAAAAAAAAAAAAAAATTGTAAATTGAAATTCTTCAGGAAAAAAGTTTTCTCATCATTAATTAGAACTTTTTGTGCTGATTTTTTTTAATTGATTAATTTTTGTATTGATGCATAATCATGCAGATGTGTGGGATCCAAGTGCCACTTGGATCTATACATACATTGTGTGATGATTATTAAATTCAGTGTTATTAGAATATCCAGCACCTCAAAATCTTATCATTTCTTTCTGTTGAGACCATTCCAAATTTTCTTTTCTACCTTCTTTGAAAAATACAATAAATAACTGATGACTAGAGCTACCTTACTGTGCTATCAACACAAGACAGAACTTATTCTTTCTGGGTAACTGTGTTTTTACCCTCCTTAACTAACCTATCTTTATTCCCTCCCTCCCTCCCAGCCTCTGGTAAACCCCATTTTATTTCCCACCTCCATGAGAGCAACTTTTTAAACTAATTAGGATTTTTTGAGTAGATATTATTTTGTTTATTTTTTGTTTGCTTATTAAAATTTTAAAGCTTCTCTTAGGTAACTAATGCTTACTGAACACCGATCCGTGCTGTTAACCCAGACCACCTGACTGCAAGGCCTCAGCGTTTTGCACTGGGTTTGGCTGAACTGCTGAAAGAAGGGGTGTCAAGTATACCTCTTTTTTGTTCTGTACTCTTGTCAAACCTATATAATTTATAGCCCTTTTAAAAAATAATAGCAGGCTTAACTTTTCAAATATCCATGTGCAAAGCAGATTGTGTATGATCCACAGAACACTAGCCCTCCCTGTGGCCTTGGAAGCATGTGTGTGTGTGTGTGTGTGTGTGTCTGGTGTGTCAGTTACACGGTTCACAGGGGGGAGCCAGCCAGGCATTCTTCAGGTGGTTTTCTCCAGCTTTCCCATGCTCTTGCAGAGTTTTCAAGAGGATATTATGGTTCCAAGAGCAATGATCACATTTTGACCCAAGAAGATCTAATAACAAAACATGCTCCAAATGAATGTACATCCTTTACAAAAAAGTGTTTTGCAAAACACGTTGAATTCATTTTTTCATTCTTTCCTCAAGTAGTCAAAACCCACAAATGATTGAAGCCAGAAGATAAAATCCTAGGGCATATTTGGCCTCCGATGAAAATACAGAGTTTTGAAATATAGCTAGTGATAACTAACTGTTCATAAAGGAAACCGAGGGCAAGCATGAAAGATGGCAAATAAAAAGAGGTACGGAGATTGACACTTGAAAATCTTAAATACCAGTTGTCCCCAATCTTCCCCATCTCCACTCACAAAAACATTTTTTTTAATGAAAATTAGACTTTATCCAATATTGTCAGGGACTGATCACTTTGCATCAGGGAAACTGATTTTTTTTTTCCAAATATAATTAAAGGCCTAAAGCCCAGATGCAGATGGAGATTGACAATGGCTGAGTACAATTCCCTGCTGCAATTAGAAAGAAAAGCAATTAGTTAACAAGGACTTTTAGTCTTTTTTTTAGACAGAGCCTCAAGCTATCCCCCTGGGTAGAGGGCCATGGCATCACAGCTCACAGCAACCTCCAACTCCTGGGCTCAAGCGAGTCTCCTGCCTCCGCCTCCCAAG